>JAGWEN010000353.1:0-112001 GCA_018703685.1 Orius laevigatus | reverse complement strand
TTTTTTAAGCAAAAGGAAAAATGGATTGGCATTGGACAAACCTTTTGGGATTCCCGGGGACTACAGGGGCTTCCCAGACACGGGGGGACGCAAACTTCGTTATTTTTTATATTTACCCAAAACCTTTATGTTTTTGATGGTGGGAATTCGATTTTAGGGGCTTGATTCCAGTAAACTTTTTAGGGTTTGTAAACCCCCACTTTTGAATAGGACCAAAAACAAAATCTGCCGTTATGGGAAAACAACTGAGCTACTTAACATGGGATAGCCGATTAATCTGGCCCACTATTGACACTAACGAAAACAAAAGTAACAACAGTAAACTCCCCCTTAATTTTGAACAACGAAGAATTGATTGAAATTGATAACTTATGGATCCGGACATACAGCGTGTGTTCCACAACGGCACTAACTTCCTATTTTATATGCGAAAACCATATGTTTTGACGATAGTGAAAATCGAGATTTTTCGGTTAATTTCCAGTAAAGTTTATTTTCGTTTTTTATTTTAAAACACTTTTTTGATAGTGCAAAACAACGTCGTGGTGTCAAAGTGCCCACTTAACATGGACCTGGCAATCGTAAATTCCACGTTGGCTCCTATCCAAAAAAGCGCTTAAAGAAAAGATATCAGGAAATCAAAGCCTAGGGAAAGAATCGAATTTTCCAATGTGTCAAAATTGGGTTCATATTTAAGATTTAAGGAAGTTAGGCGTCTTTCTGAGATCTTAAAAACATGTGCATCAGCCCTTTTTTCAATATGAGATGAGGCAATGGGGAAGATGTCACAAAATGACGAAATAACAAGCTTTTTGTTACCCGTCTAGAAAGACGCCATTTTTATGTCTTTTCTCAGACGGCGTTAGCACCTCAGACATTTTTTCGACACAAACAGTGAAAGAACAGAGTTGTGAGTAATTTGCAGAAAATGTGGTCGTCATTGCTTCCAGCAATCTTGGGTTTAAAGAAAGTTGTATTTTTTAACAAACAGTTCAACTCGCAGGTTTAACTTTACGACTTGATCTGGTCGAATCGGTGACATTACTAAATGATAGATGTGAGGATAGTTTTGGAGCTGAAAAAACATGTTTAAAACCTAGAAGGGCGGTAGGAAAGGAGTATCGTAAGGGGTCGGTTTGATTTTTTAGGATGAAAAAGGAAAAAGTAGTCAGGGGCGGTTAGAGAGCTCCTCGTGGGCGGAGGCTCATGGCCCCTCGCGGTCCGGGACCCCTTTTTTCACTCCTCCCCGCACGGCCTTTACGGGTCTCTCGATGGAATGGTTCTACTCTCCACGTTGATGCACTCTCCGGAGAACAATTAGCTGCCCTTCGTTAATCATTTTCACAGTACTGAAGAAAAAACACGTCGAGATAAAACATAATCGCCAGACAGGCCGGCCACACATATTGATCTCACTAGATTTCCCTCCCCTCTGTCATTTCTCATTCTTCTCGGTGCTCCTCCTCCGATCCACCTATACAACCTTTGCTAAAAACTTTTCCGACGAGCCCACATCTTGAATACACTATTTTACATTTATGTGTGAAAACACTCGGATCGAGATAAGTGACGTGAGTCCGAGGGTGGTCAAAAATTGGGACTTACAAACAACTGTTTCTGGAAGGTCACTCCCCAGATACTCAGCAGACAGTCTCTCAGCAGTCGAGCAGATAACAAACTCTCAGCGACTCAGCCAATCTCCAGTCCGTCAGCGATTTCAGCAATTCCCCCCCAAGGTCTCTCAGCAAATTCCCAGCCAATCCTCCAGGTCCTCTCCAGCAAAAAAACTCACGCAAACTCATTTCAATTCTCCAGGTCTTCTCAGCAAACATCAGAAAGTCTCCAATCTCTCAAGCACAACTCGGGGCAATCCTCCAGTCTCTCACGCAACTCGGCAATCGCAGTCTTTCGGGCAACTCGGGGCAGGTCTCAGTCATCAGGTCAAAACTCAGAAAGGTCTCCACAGGTCTCTTCAACCAAACTCAAACAAAATTTCCAGGGGTCTTCTCAGCAAATTTCAGCTCCGCCACGTCTTCTCAGCAATTTCAAGCCAAATCTCCAGGTCTCTCAAGCGGATTCAGGGCCAAATCTCAGTCTCAGCAGTCTTCTAGGTTCCTCTCAAGCCAACAAAAATTCACAAGCAAATCTCCAGTCCTATCAGCAAAAAACTCACAATCTCCAGGTTCTCTCAGCAAACCCCAGGGAAGTATCCAAGGGGGCCATCTCAGGGCAACTCAGCAGTTTTTCCCAGGGGGTCTTATTTCAGCAAACTTTCAGGGGCCAGGGGTTTCTCCAAGGGGGGTTCTCTTCAGCAAAAACCCTTCAGGCCAGATAGTCTCTAGGGGCAAAATCAGCAGATTAGTCTCTCAGCGAATCAGCAATTCAGGTCTCCTCAAGCGATCTCCAGCAATACTCAGGTCTCAAGCATTCTCCCAGGGTCTCTCCAAGCAAACTTTCAAGCAATTCTTTTCCCCAGGTCTCCCTTCAGCAAACCCAAGGAAAAAGGAGCCCGGGCCTCTTCAAAGCCAACCCTAGCAGTCTGCCAGGTCTCTTCTCAACAAACTCAGCCAGTCTTAGGGTCTACTTTCCAGGGTGGCAAACTCAGCAGTTATTCTCCCAGTCTCTCAACCAAAACTTCAGGCAGTTCTCAGGGGTCCCTCAAGCAACTCAGGCAGGTCGCAAGTTCTCTCAGCAACTCAGCCAGTCTTCCAGTCTCCTCAAGCAAAAAAACTCAAGCAGCTCCAGTCCTCTCAGCCAAACTCAGCCAGGTCTTTCAGTCTCTCAGGCAAACTCAGCAAAATATCCAGGCCTTTCAGCAACTCAGCAGTCTCCAGGGTTCTCCTCAGCCAACTTCCAAGCCAGTCTCCCAGTCCTCTCCAGCAACTCAGGCAGTCCTCCAGTCTCTCAGCAAAACTCAGCAGAAGGGGGGGTCTTTTCCAGGGCAAAAAAAACTCAGCAGATTAGGGGTTCTCTGTCAAGCGGGGGAACTCAGCAATCTGCCGTCTCCTCAGCGATTCCAAGCAAATTCTCAGGACTCAGCAGGTCTTCCCAAGGTCCTCTCAGCTCAACTCAGGCATCCTACTAGGTTCTATCAGCAAACCAGGAAAAAGTATCCCAGGCCTTCTCAGCAACACTCAAAGCAGGTCTCAGGGTTTCTTCAACAAAACAAAAACTCAAGCACACATGTCTTTCCCCAGTCTCTCAGCAACTCAGCCCAAGTCCTCCAGTCTCTTCCCAGCAAACTCAGCCAGTCTTCCAGGGTCTCTCAACAACTCAGCAGTCTCCAGCCCCTCAAGCAAACCTCAGGCAGCCCTCCAGTCTCTTCAAGCAAATCAGCAGTCTCCAGGGTCTCTCAGCAAAAAATCAGCAGTCTCCCCCAGGTCTCTTCACAACTCCAGGCAATTCTCCCAGTCTCTCAGCGGAATCAGCAAAAAGTCTTCCAAGTCTCTCAAGGGCACCAAACTCAGCACCAAATTATCAGTCTCTCAGGAAAAAACAAACTCACCAAAATCCCCGTCTTCAGGAAATTCAAGGCAAGGGCCAGGTCTATCATTTCAATTTCAGCCAAATCTCAGGTTCTCAAGGCATACTCCCCAGCAGTGTCCCAGTTTCTCCGCAAAACAAAAAAACTAGAAGTCCTACAGTCTCTCAGCAAACTCAAGAGTCTCCCCCCAGGGTTCTCTCCAAGCAAAAAAAACCTTCAGGAAATCTCCAGGTTCTTTCCAGCAATTCCAGCAGAAAGTTTTTTCTACAGGCAAAAAAAACTCAGCAGTCTCCAGGGGGTCTCTCAAAGGCAAATCAGCAATCTCCATGGGGTCTTCTCCAGCCGCAACTTCGGAAGGTTTCACCAGTTCTCAGGGCAATTCAGCATCCTCCAGTTCTCTTCAAGTGGCAAAAACCGTCAATTGCCTTTCTCAGGTTTTCGCAACTCAAAATTTTCAATTCCATAGGGGGCCTCAATTTACAGCGGTTTGCTGTTTTTTGTGCCTTGAGGACTGGTCTAAAAGGTAGATCAAAAAAAACCGGTAAAGAAACCAAGAAGGTTTTTTGCTCGTGTAAAAAAAATGAAAAGAAAAACAAAATCACCTAAGTGGGACAATTTCGGTCGGGTTTTAGATTCCCCATTCGTCCGGTGGCGTCGGCCTAATAAAAAAATCAATAAATTTAAATTTTTTCCTTTTCAGGCTATTAAAATGTATCGAACGAAAATTTCGGAGGGGACGAGCGTGGGAAATTGGCTCTCCGGCGTGTCGGTAACGCTTTTCGTCCGCGTAGGGAAACCGGGACCCACCGGCCCAATTTCTTTTCAAGGGGGTTATTTTAAAAGGGCCCTCCCTTTCTTTTTCCAAACCTTAAAAAAAAAATTAATCTGCCAGCGAGGGACTCGGTTGACAGGCTGATAAAAGAGGCGATTACCTGAAGGGGCTATAGGCTGGGGGGCCTTATTAGAAAACGATCCCTCTTCCCCGGAAGACAAACGTAAAACCGATTATTACCCAATTACCTTCGAAAAGGGAAATATTTTTCCTTCTGGGGTTTCTGGTGCTGGGGGACGTCTTTAAGGACGCCAAACACGGGGGAACCCAGGGCAAACAACCTTATAAAAAACTTCATTCACCTTTTTTTTTGCCCCCATTTGCATTAAATTTTTTTCCTTCCGGAAAATTCATCGAATCCTTCAGGTAACTAACTTTACTGGGGGGTCTTAACCGCATGAAAAAGAACAGCAAAAAACCAAAAACTCGCTACGGAAAAATTTCCACACACTAAATCTGACCTTTTGAATGTATTCTTACCTATGGGTAGATGTGGGAGGGGGGGCCCACCATTAAAAGGAATGGATGTAAGGAGGACAACAAGCTAGGATTGAATGTAGAGGGGCCCACATAAAGGTGAGTAGATTATTGAGAGGGGGGGCCAAACGAAAGGGATGGGACGTTAAGAGGGCCACATAACGGATGGAGGTTAGGAAAAAAGGCACCTAAGGATGGGGGACTCAAAGGAGGGCCATTATAAGGAGGATGTGGGAGGCCAAAAACACTAAGGGGGATGGATGTAGAGGCCAAAAAAAAAAAACTAGGGGATGGGGGGACGTAGAGGGGCCCAACATAACGGGATGGACGATTTAGAAGCCCACCGAAGGATGGGGGGGACGTTAGGGAAGGGCCCCATAAAGGGGATAAGATGTAATTGCAAACAAAACTAAGGGATGGGTGGGGACGTAGATGCCCCAACATAAGGATGGACGTAAGTTGGCCCACGTAAAAGGATGGATGTAGGGAAGGCCCTAGAATGCGGACGGGGGGAGAGGGCCCCCCACATAAGGATGGAAAGTAAGAAAAGGGGCCACATTAAGGAATCGACGGGAGGGCACCTTAAGGATGGATGTAAAGGGCACACCTAGGGGGGATGTAGGAGGCCCATACATAAATGAGGTAGATCTGGGATTCAGTTAGGCATTAGTTGGGGGTCGGATTTTTCGTTGGGTTTCTTTCTCCTGGGGGGACTATATATTTTTTTCCCAACGTTGACAAAAAAACCTTTTAATATTTTTTTTTGAAGGAATATTATTTTTTTGAATATTTGTTAAAAAAATGGAAAAGGAGGAGATTGTTAAATATTTGATTTTAGGGAAATCGGATAGGAGGAATGCGTTGGCGGATCGTTTTGGGCAAAGTATCGAGGGGCTTTGATGTTTTGGGGAATGAAATTTCGGTCAATTATCTCCTTGTCAACATTTCAACTTTGGTATTTTAAAAATCATCAGGAAAGCGGCTCACATTTCAGACATTAGAACTCCCTCCTCCCTACAATCCGGGGCGTATTCCCCACCAATCCCGTTTACCTAACAAAACCCAATTTATAAATTAAGAGATTAAAAAATTTACTTTTCCGACGGATCAAAAGGCAACGGCTTGGGTATTTTGCAAAAAAACACGAATTTCTTTGCCGAATCCCATCGGGAATAAATCATTTTAATGAAAAAAACGTCTCCAAAATGGGTCCTGAGATTTGGGCCATTTCTGCTGCCATTAAAAAACAATAAATCTTTCAAACTAGTACTTGGTTGAATTTTGGAAAGGTTTCTTGTAAAACGGAAAGGGAAGCCTTAAAACACTTTCGATTCCCCTTTGTTTAACCTTTTATATTTAACTTAACCAACGGCCTTTGACGAAATTGTTACCTCCTTTTTGTATCTTTGCAGACCCAACATGTGGGGGGGGCCCATTAAAACATTTTGGATTTTTTCCGGGAGGAGGCTTGTCATGCTTTGAGGGGTGGTGTATGCGAAAGAATAGGGGGGGAGGACAAGTGCAGGGGGGGAGGATTTTGGGGGGGGGGTTAGGTGTTAAACGCACGGGCGGGGAGTACCAAAAAAAACTCAAAATTTCACACGAATTTCACTGTTCTCATTCCCCCTCATTACCCTCCAGTGGGTCCTAAACGGGATAAATTCATCATAAACTTGGATCCTTTTAAACTACAGGAGGGGTAGGGAAAACAAAAAACCACTAAAGGCCTTCGAGGCTCCGGCCCCGCTACGCATGAGAGAAAATTTAACGTTTCTCTCTATAAAAAATTTTACTAGTTATTAATTCTCCCATATCTTCCCTCCTCTTTTGGAATCGAATTTCGGGGAAAAATTTTTTTTTTGAGCAAAAAACATGGGAGCCCCACCCTTTTTCATTGGGGAAGCAAATCAATCGGCCCAAATAATTTGGAGACTGTATAAAAAAACAAACACGAATCGGAATGTTCATTACAATTTGAAACAACACAGAGGCGTGGACGCCTTGGTATGGGATGTTAAAAACGGGGCCACAATTAAAGGATGGGAAATGCAGAGGCAAATAAGATGGATGTGTGGAAGTGCCACATAAGGGGATTGAGATGCAGAAGGGGGCCACATAAGGGATGGATGTAGAGGGGGCCGTATAAGGCGAGGAATGGCTAGAGGGGGGCCAATTATTAAGGGAATGGGGACTGTGGGAATAGCCAAACCTTTAAGGGACTTTGATGTAAGAGGCCCACATAAGTATTGGGGAGTAAGAAGGCCCACCTATATGTTAAGGGATGTAGAAGCCCAAAACCTAAGTATGGATTTAGGAGGGCCCAACATAAGGATGGATGTTGGAGGGCCAATATAAGGATTGGGATGTAGTAGGCCGCATAAGGGATGTATGTTATGGGTAGTTGGGATGGGGTGTGGGGCATTTTAAGGGATGTTTATTGTAGAGTTGGGCAGTTAAAGGGATGGGGATTGTGGGGGAGGGGGCATTTAAAGGGGATTGGATGTGGGAGGGCCACCTTTAAGTATTGGGTGAGAGGGACACTTAAGTATGGTGTTTAGGAGGGGCCACATTTAAGTTATGGGATGTTGAAGGGGGCATATAAAGGATGGGATGGTAGAAGCCACCTAAGGATTTGATGTAGAGGGCCACCTAAGTTATGTATGTGGAGTTGCACATAAGAAATTGGATGTAGGAGGCCAAAAAAAATAAAGTATGGATGTAGAGGGCCACTATAAAGGGGATGGATGGTAAGTTGGGACATAAGGATGGGTTTTGGAGGGTCATCTAAGGATGGATGTAGAGGCCACAAGGATTAGGGATGTAGAGGCCCATCAAGGGTTAGATGTAGTGGCACATAAGGGGATAGATGGTAGAGGGGCACATAAGAATGATGTAGAAGGCCACCTAAAGGGGGGGATTGGTGGGTTTTAGGCCATTTATATGGTTGGGATGGGTTAGTTTATCTTTTTAAAAATCATGTTTTTTACATGTTATTTTTTTAAAGGGGTCCTTTTCTCTAATTTCCCTCCGGAGATTTTTTTTTTGTAAAGGGGGGACCTTTTTTTTTTTTTTTTTTTTTTTTTTTTTTTTTTTTTTTTTTTTTTTTTTTTTTTTTTTTTTTTTTTTTTTTTTTTTTTTTGTGTTTTTGTCTTTTCCTGTTGGGTCTTTTCATTCGGGACCGTTATTTTTTCATTGCCCTTCTCCACCCGGGGGAAAATTGTCATGGTGATTAAAACGGCGCCGGGGGTCTTTCCCGAAGCGTATTTTATTGGAGGGGCCGTTAGACGAAAACGGATTCTCGGTAAAAGAGGGCCGCAGGAAGAAGGTGGGCCTCGGCGAAGAAAAAAAGGGGGAGAGGTGGGAGGCCCGAGAAAACAAGGATGAGGGCCAAAAACACCACTTCAATTAGGTTACCGGCCCTTTTTTCCGTATTCCGGTCGTTAAAAGGGAAATTTTCAAGTTCAATTGCCTCAAGATTTAGTCAGTCACGAAAAAAAACCAATTGGTCAACCCGAGCAATTTCGGACGATTTTATCCTAATTTTCCTGGGGGGGAACAACTTGGAAAAATCTTTCAATTTCTTCATATTTTTTGTTTTTGTTGTTTTCTTTTCTTTTTGTTGTTCGGTCAGGGGTTGGGTCCTTTCCCTTCCGGAAAACCGTTAGGCAAAAAAAACTATCATTGAAGGGATTTAGGCAACTTGTTGTTTGAAAAAACCCCGATTGTGATCAAGGGTCCGGGGTTCTTTGTTAAGAGGGGGAACAAATGGTGATAAAGGCAGTAAAACAAATTGGAACCAAAGGGTTAAACATCCAATTTTTACTAAGGGGGGGACGTCGGGAAAAAAGAAACTTTTCTGCATTTTTGACAGACGTTTAGAGAATGAAAAGGGGGTGGGGTTCTTTTGGAACGAGGGGAGAGGGTTTTTTATGTTGGGAACTCCATTTAAATAGGGGGGATTTTACAGCAGGTTTATGGTAATGGTTCGGACGGGCAATTTGTTTGCGGCGGTGCAGGGTTGTTTTAAAATGAGAAATTTTTATTGGAGGGGGATGCAACAAAAAGGATTGGTTTGGGGGTTGGGGGACAAACTGTTGAAGCCAAGATGTTGATCCTTTCGGGAGAAGGGGAATACTGCTCTGGAGTCATCCTCCGGACATTCCACCCTCACAAAACAATTTTAATTCTGGCTGGTTATGGGCTAGAGGATTTTGTTGTTCGGGACGAAGGCTTTTCACTTGTGATCCCTAGGTTTTCTCACCTTCCTTTTCAAACCCCCCGATGTCATTTTCCCTATTACACTAAAAAACTAAGGTTACCCTTCGTTTTTTACTATTTAAAAAAACAAATTTAGATCACTCATTGGACAAAAGACGGTGGGCTATCTTGATGGAGGAAAAAATAATAAAAATCACCGGCTGAGGGCGGTTCCTTTTTTTGAATCAATTCTACTTTCTCTTTGAAGTTCAAGTTCACTCGGGAAAATCATTTTTCCAATTTAAAAAAAGGACTTTTTGGTTTACATTCTTTCATTATTCCATTCAATCTAAGCTAAAAAATTCAGGTTTTTCAACTTTTTCTGGCAAAAATGCTCGTTCTAATTTGAGATTTTTACATGCATCGGGACAAAAAAGTGTTTTGCAGGGTTTAAAGTGGTGGCTTGGCCCAGAGGGGGGGACTCGAAACTTTTCAAAGGGTGTCTACAGATGTTCGGGGGGGATCCATAAATTTTTACCCCAAAAACATTATAAGTATTTTAATTAGTTAATTAATTTAATTTTATAGGGAAATTTTTTTTTCAGTCATATTCTTAATTTGGTGGATAATTTTTTTGAAAAAATGGGGGGTACTAAATTTCACTTAAAAACCAACATTTATTTACCTAATTAGTTAATTAAAATTAATTAATTTAAAAAAAAAAAAAAATTTTTTTTTTAATCATAAATTTTAATTGGTGAATAATTTTTTTTTGAAAAAATTGGAAACTAATTTCACTCAAAAGTCAATATAATTACTAATTTTAGTTTAAATTGAATTAATTAATTTAATTTTTGGAAAAAAAATTTTTTTTTGGAAATCATAACTTGAAATTTGGTGGATAATTTTATGGAAAATGGTTTTTTTGAAAATTAAGTTAATTGGTCATTTAATTAACATAATTACATTTAATTAATTGTTAACCTAATTAATTTAAAATGTGAAAATTTTAATTGGGATCACCGTGAAGATTATTTGGTTAAAATTTTGGTGAAGATCGGACCGGTAGAAAGCCCGTAGCACATTTTTGCAAACTTTTAGACAGGACATATTCTCCGCCATTTTGTCGAATTTCAAAAATCGCGTCTCGTCACTTTCAAGATAACCACGAAGGAAGATTCTGTGAAAATTTCGTGAAAATCGGATGAAAATTGTGGCCGTCAAGTGTTCCGGAAAAAAGGCGACGGACGAAGGACGGACGGCCGGCACCACAGACAAAGTCATGTCCGACAAAGATCAAAAGTCAGTTTGACCCTAGGGGGCCTGGAAGACCCTTCCCCAAAAACCCGAATCCGACGGTATTACAATAACTTCTCTTTGAGAAAGTTAAAAAGTACTTTTTGGTTACATTTCTTCATATTCCATCATCTAGAGCTAAAAATCAGATTTTTCAACTTTTCTGCAATATCTGTCGTTCTAATGCAGATTTTTACATGCATCGAAAAAGTGTTTTGCAGCTTTTAAGTGGTGGAACACCCTAATGTATTTTCGCTCTAGGAAATTTTGTATCTCAAACTTCAGAATCGTGTTCCGGATTGATAGGCATGAAAAAAATTTGCTAGAGGGTTTTGATGCCCCCAATGTAACAAGAACCCTTGTAGCCTACCAGCTGTTTACTATAGTGAGGAACCTATTCAAAAGAGTGATACGAAGACCGGAACAGTCTATACACAATCTCCTTTTGTTAGGCATATTTTCCCCTTGGGTAGCTTAAAAAAAAGTTTCGCTTCTAATTTTTATGAGACTGCACGTGGTTATTTCGTGGAGAGGTCTGTAGAGCGCCAAACTCTTGAGGAGTTATTGGATTCCTCTTCCGTTCCACCGAGTTTTAAGTTTATAATCTAAAAGACACTGAAGAGAAAATTTTCTGATGATGTGCGGAGACGTGAAGTCTCTATTATCGTTGGGAGGGAGCGAAAAGCCAATTTTCTTATGTAGATTGCTTTTCCTAAGAAGGGCCATTGGCTTGGAATTTAGCCGATTAAGATGGCCAAATCAACTTGCATGATGTGAGAATGGATGAAAAATTCAATCCCACGTGAAGAGGCAACAAAATAGGGCTACTTATAGCTCAAAAGAAGGAAAATTCCTTCCTTCAGTTTTATCCGGGAGGAGAAGGTCGAGTAATTTTCCGGCACCTCTCCCCCCCTAAGACCGATTAATTCACGAAAATGGGATCAGCACCCTTGAAATTTAATTACAGACTGGGCTCTCGATCATGTTTTCGGTAAAAAGGATTAATAATTATTATTTATAATTATATGGTTGGTCCTGGAGATCTCTCTGGTATGGTTTGTTTAGCATAAAAATTCGGTATTTTCCATCCTCGATGATCGTCTGGCATTCTACAGGCAGCTAGTCTACTCTTGCATACCCCTAAATGAAAGCAAATCGCAATTTATGAGGTTTTACTTGGGTTGACGAATGTTCTAGCGATAACTGATTGAGAGCGGAAAAGTTAAACGCGGTGAATAGGGATTGTTTAGCCTTTTCGCGGTTCCCTCGCATGACATTTCCGCTGCTAGACTGTTTCTAAATCACCGGCCCCGAAACCGACAAAAGGCGTCTTCCCAAGCCCATTTTCCACACCTTTTTTTTCACCGCTCCCTCATCTCTGTGAAGCAAAATCGAAATATCGCTGGACTTCATTAATCCGAATGTTTAAATAAGTGTTTTCATCAGTGAACGTCGCTTTAAGCATCATCGAATGATACGGTTGATATGGTGGTTGATATTTGATGGTTTGGGTGATTTCGCTGGTTTGGCAGTTTTTCGATCTCTGAAAATTGAGAAAAAGATGAGACATAAAGGCTAAGAAGTGAAGTTGAGTCTAAATTATACGCCTTTATTAACGGGTCCCTATGCGGGAATCAAAAAGGCGGACGAAACAATAGGAATTTTGTAAAATACGTGGAGTTATGGTTTCGGTAGAGAAGAACCTTGGAATCTACCTGTATTACGTTATTACCGACCTACGTGCTTACCGCAATGCCACACGTTCATGACATTTGAGGTCTTGACCGCCCCGTCCGCAACCTTCCGACATACTTCCAACATTTGAAAATTGAGGAAAAAGCTGGAGAAAAAATGGAAAAAATGGTTTTCACCCTTATCGAATGGACAATCTACTAACGCGGTGGTGATCCGATGCCTAGTAAAACCCCGAAATTAAAAGAAAATCGCCCATATCGTAAAATCTTCCAAACAATAAAATCACTCAAAGCGCCCAAACTGCCCAAATCACCCAAACCATAAAATCATTCAAACCATAAAATCATTCAAACCACCCAAATCACCTAAACCATAAACTCATCCAAACCATAATTAAGCTCCACGGCCGACAATGCTTAACTTCGGTGATCAATGGGAACCGGTGCTTTATTGAGCTAGTCCGTAGCCCCCATAAAATGATTTAAACCACACAAATCACCTAAACCATAAACTCATCCAAACCACCCACATCACCTTAACCATAAATTATCCAAACCATCAACTCATCCAAACCACCCAAATCACCTAAACCATAAACTCATCCAAACCATAAAATCATTCAAACCACCCAAATCACCTAAACCATCAACTCATCCAAACCACCCAAATCACCTAAACCATAAACTCATCCAAACCATAAAATCATTAAAACCACCCAAATCACCTAAACCATAAACTCATCTAAACCACCCAAATCACCTAAACTATAAACTCATCCAAACCATAAACTCATGTAAACCACCCAAATCACCTAAACCATAAACTCATCCAAACCACCCAAATCACCTAAACCATAAATTATCCAAACCATTAAATCATTCAAACCACCCAAATCACCTAAACCATCAACTCATCCAAACCACCCAAATCACCTAAACCATAAACTCATCCAAACCATAAAATCATTAAAACCACCCAAATCACCTAAACCATCAACTCATCCAAACCACCCAAATCACCTAAACCATAAACTCATCTAAACCACACAAATCACCTAAACTATAAACTCATCCAAACCATAAACTCATGTAAACCACCCAAATCACCTAAACCATAAACTCATCCAAACCACCCAAATCACCTAAACCATAAATTATCCAAACCATTAAATCATTCAAACCACCCAAATCACCTAAAACATAAACTCATCCAAACCACCCAAACCATAAATCATTCATTCAAACCATAAAATCATTTAAACCTACCCAAATCACCTAAACTATAAACTCATCCAAACCATAAACTCATCTAAACCACCCAAATCACCTAAACCATAAACTCATCCAAACCACCCAAATCACCTAAACCATAAACTCATCCAAACCACCCAAATCACCTAAACCATAAACTCATCCAAACCACCCAAATCACCTAAACCATAAATTATCCAAACCATAAAATCATTTAAACCACCCAAATCACCTGAACCATAAACTCATCCAAACCACCCAAATCACCTAAACCATAAACTCATCCAAACCACCCAAATCACCTAAACCATAAATTATCCAAACCATAAATCATTTAAACCACCCAAATCACCTGAACCATAAACTCATCCAAACCACCCAAATCACCTAAACCATAAACTCATCCAAACCACCCAAATCACCTAAACCATAAATTATCCAAACCATTAAATCATTCAAACCACCCAAATCACCTAAACCATCAACTCATCCAAACCACCCAAACCATAAATCATTCATTCAAACCATAAAATCATTTAAACCTACCCAAATCACCTAAACTATAAACTCATCCAAACCATAAACTCATCTAAACCACCCAAATCACCTAAACCATAAACTCATCCAAACCACCCAAATCACCTAAACCATAAACTCATCCAAACCACCCAAATCACCTAAACCATAAACTCATCCAAACCACCCAAATCACCTAAACCATAAATTATCCAAAACCATAAAATCATTTAAACCACCCAAATCACCTAAACCATAAACTCATCCAAACCACCCAAATCACCTAAACCATAAACTCATCCAAACCACCCAAATCACCTAAACCATAAACTCATCCAAACCACCCAAATCACCTAAACCATAAATTATCCAAACCATAAAATCATTTAAACCAACCAAATTACCAAAACCATAAACTCATCGAAACCATAAAATGGTTTTTTTTTTTAAATTATTTTATTATTATTATTATTATTATTTTATTTGCTCCACGGCCGACAATGCTTAACTTCGTTGATAATGGGAACTGGTGCTTTATTGCGCTAGTCCGTAGCCCTCATAAAATGATTGATGACATAAACCATAAACTCGCCCAAAACATAAAATCATTCAAACCACCCAAATCACCCAGACCGCCCAAACTGCCCAATCAAGCCAAACCAGCAAAATCATCCAAACCAAATAAACCAGCGGAACCGTCTAAACCCTAAAAAAGACCCAAACCGCCCGAAACACCTAAACCACCCAAACTGCCTAAACCAGCCAAGAGATGTCTTCCAATGGACAAAATGTAGTATGAACGATCTAAGATGGGACTCGAAGCAGTTTACGACTGTGTGCAGTTTTGCAATTAACATTGGTATTTTAATAACGATTAAATCGTTTAAACGTTTCATTTGGATTGTCCCGTTACAAGCATTTATCGAAAAATACAACTATAGACAAAAATAATTACGAACTAATTTTTTTTTTTTTTCTTCTTCTTGATTTTATTGACGTAGTTTGAAAATAATCTTGGAATGACGTCTCCCAAGATTTATCGTCTCTCTGAGAAATTATTTTGAAGAAAAGTGGAAATGAGTTTTTGAAAGGGTGAAAAGGTTTAAGAAATATATAATAATGAAGCGAGTAATTGAGGATTGAAAGCATGGAGTAACTTTGTTTGATCCGCGCACCCCTTTTTTCCGGTGGTAAACGATGAGATGGGAACATATGCGTTCAAACATCTGTCGATATTCCGGAAAAACGATCGTGACTTCAAAAACCACCTTCATTAATGAAACGTGATGGATCCAAGGACTCGACTATTAAACTTTTTCAACGGGTTTAGCCCGTTAATCGGAGGAAGCGATCGTTTTAAGGGAGATTAACGATTTCATCAGGGGCGGACTGGGATCTTAGGGTGTGGGTGGGTTTTCAGTTAAGGGGGCGCCCGGATGCAAAATTTTTAACAGAAAATTGGCTTTTAGAAAAAAATATTAGGCAAAAACAGAGGTTCCCAAATTTGGGTTTTAAAATGTTGATTTTCAGGTTTTTGACAAAAGAAATTGCACTTAAAACGTTGATTTTGAGATTTTTTGACAAAAATATTTGCTCTTATAACCATGATTTTGAGGTTATTGACAAAAAATTGTCAATTTAAAGTTGATTTTGAGGTTATTGGACGAAATTTAGGCATCATAAATGTTGATTTCGAGGTTTTTTTACCAAAATTAGGCTTTAAAAGTGTTGATTTTGAGGTTTTTGGACGAAAATTATGCATCATAAATGTTGATTTCGAGGTTTTTTGACCAAAATTAGGCTTTTTAAATGTTGATTTTGACAAAAGAAATTGCACTTAAAAGGTAGATTTTGAGATTTTTTGACAAAAATTGGTCTTACAACCATGATTTGGAGGCTTTTGACGGAAAATGGTCAAGTTAAAGTTGATTTTGAGGTTTTTGGACGAAAATTAGGCATCTTAAATGTTGATTTTGAGGGTTTTTTTTAAACGAAAATTTAGCTTTTTTATGTTGATTTTGAGGTTTTTGGACAAAATTAGGCATCATAAATGTTGATTTCGAGGTTTTTTTGACCAAAATTAGGCTTTTTAAATGTTGATTTTGAGGTTTTTGGACGAAAATTGGCTTTATAAATGTTGATTTCGAGGTTTTGTGGCCAAAATTAAGTTTTAAAAATGTTGATTTTGAGGTTTTTGACGAAAATTTGGCTTTTTAAATGTTGATTTCGAGGTTTTTTTGACCAAAATTAGGCTTTAACAATGTTGATTTTGAGGTTTTGACGAATTTTTGGGGATATTTGCACAAAATCTTGAGCTTTCCGACACCCCCCTGGGAACAGCTTACGCCCCCCAGTTTGGGAGCCACTGAACAAAAATAACGCTTAAAAAAAAACTGACCCGGGGGGGCGCCGCCTCTATGTATTCACGGGGGGGCGCGGGTGGGTTCTGTCCACGGGCCAGTCCGCCCCTGGATTTCATCGAAGGGATAGCCCGAACAAGTTCCATAAGGGAAATGAACAAGAAAATGAAACAACGAGGCGAAAAGGGAAGGAGGAAATCAATAACTTAAAGAATACAGGAAGCAGCTCAGGTGTTGGGGATTCCGAAAAGGGAAAGAACCTTTTCACGAAGCTTACCGTTTTCTCCCTTCATGCTTTTCTTTACACAAAAATTATTTCCTAAAGTAACCCTTATAGTCCCTATATATAAAAAAATAATGATAAGATCATTATCTAAATGTTAGCAATTTATCAATATTTTTTTTTGGTCATGGGTTTTTATGTGAGGGTGGGTCTAGTGTGAGAGGGAAGGTTTTTAGGGGGCCGAAAACTCAAATTGTTCTAATTGGCCGATCTACGTCGACTTCCTGCAATTATCGGGAGGCCCGTCGATATAATGATCCTAATAGGAGGTTAGAAAGAAGGCTCATTTAGTCATTATATCCTATATGGTCTTGACAAATAGTAGACCCGAGCTACCTAACCGCCAGACGTGACTTATTCAACGAATCTCTCACGAAGTCTTCGTTTTTCGACATCGAATACAGGGAGTGTACACAGGGGCGGACTGGGACCTTAGGGTGTGGGTGGGTTTTCAGTTCAGGGGGCGCCCGGATGATTTTAACAGAAAATTGGCTTTTAGAAAAATATATTAGGCAAAAACAGAAGTTCCCAAACTTTTTCACAGTGCGCCCCTCTTTTAAACAAATTAAATCCTTCCCCCCCCCCCCAAAGTTTTGAATGTTAACTTTTGACTGTTAACTAAGATTAGGGGTTTAAAATGTTGATTTCAACGGTTTTTGACAAAAGAAATTTCACTTAAAACGTTGATTTTGAGATTTTTTGACAAAAATATTTCCTCTTATAATCATGAATTCGAGGTTTTTGACAAAAAATTGTCAATTTAAAGTTGATTTTGAGGTTTTTTTGACGAAAATTATGCATCACAAATGTTTATTTCGAGGTTTTTTGTCGAAAATTTGGCTTTATAAATGTAAGTTGAATATGAGGTTTTTGGACGAAAATTAGGCATCATAAATGTTGATTTAGAGGTTTTTTGACCAAAATTAGGCTTTAAAAGTGTTGATTTTGAGGTTTTTGGACGAAAACTAGCCATCATAAATGTTGATTTCGAGATTTTTTGACCAAAATTAGGCTTTAAAAATGTTGATTTCGAAGTTTTTGGACAAAAATTAGGCAATTATAAATGTTGATTTTGAGGTTTTTGACAAATTAGCTTTAAAAATGTTTGATTTTGAGTTTTTTTGACGAAAATTTGGCTTTTAAATGTTGATTTTGAGGTTTTTGGACGAAAATTAGGCTTCATAAATGTTGATTTCAAGGTTTTTTGACCAAAATTAGGCTTTAAAAATGTTGATTTTGAGGTTTTTGACGAATTTTTGGGGATATTTGCACACAAAAAAAATCTTGAGCTTTCCCACAGCCCCCCTGGGGACAGCTTACGGCCCCCAGTTTGGGAGCCACTGAGGAAAAAAAACGCAAAAAAAAAGAAAAAAAATTACCCGGGGGGGCGCCGCCTCTACGTATTCACTGGGGGGGGGCGCGGGTGGGTTCTGTCCACGGGCCAGTCCGCCTCTGAGTGTACAGACTGCCAAAACTTTTTTGGGATAAAAAGTAAGTAAACGTTTCCAAGCAAGGTACTCGATGAAACAAATTATTGCCGATATTGAACAAGTTTTGTGAAGTTTAGCGAGGCTGCCAAATGCAGAACGGACGGGTGAGAAGGTTTGAGTGTGAAGGGACGAGAGCGAGAGGAATAAGCAATTAAACTAAAGTCTCAAACCCCGACGACCCAAGTGTCAACTTCAGTAGAAAACAGGAGTTTCCTCCTATTCAAGCATAACTTCCCCGACAACTACTCCACCTTCAGCTGACATTTTGAATTCAGAATAATACCGACTAATCTCAGAATCAATAGCCCTTGTTCATTATCATCAAGTGCCCTCGAAAAATTCTTATGTTTGCTCTAATAATGACATCAAATAAGTAAATCGAATTTGTGTTTGAAGTGTATGTAGGTGAGATTCGTGGGAGGGGATGAAATCTGGTTGAGCTAAGTGTTTACTGACTGGCATATCAAACACGTGTAATAGCTTTGGATTCAATCAACTTATAAGCGTCAATCTTAGCTCAAGGATTAAACCGAATATGCTTTGATTAATACATTTCCAATTCTGTTTCTACATCTAAGGTAGAAGCAACTTTTTGGGGAATTCACTTCCTAGAGTCACCGGCTATCATAAGATGAAGAACGTCTTTGGGTTGGGAAATCGTAATTCAGGGCTGAAATGAGGGGAAATCCTGACAAAAACGTCCTTCAACGTGATGGAAAACGTAAGTAAACATCTTTCAATTTATTTCTCGAGACGAATTTTAATCTCCCGTTCATTTCTTTACCCTCATCAGCCACCCCAGAATGAAAATCTTAGGAATCTCATGCGTCAATCTCAACATTGAGCAACCTTATTTGACTTTGAAATTTATAAAACAGCTAATCCAAACCAAAATACAAATGGCTGACAGTATGATGGTGACTTTTTCAGCGGATAAAATAATCGTAGTATCTAATGTAGTAAACAAATGCAATCTTTGAAAAATATCCTACTTTCCTCTTCTTGCTAGTACTTGTACGGGTAATTTTTTTCCCCTCGCAAATGAAGCTCAGACCTTTGTTGAAATGAAATTCCACAAATCAACAATAATCTCGTTGTTTTAGACTAGTTGTTATATATTTTCAACTTTTATTATTAATTCTTTTTAAAAACCAATTTCCCATTGCTTTTGTTGGAAGTCCTTGAACTATGAAATATTTTGGAGATACGTTGCAATACCTGATTTCTTTCCACTCGTTATAGGAATCCTAGTCTGGGCAGTTTGGACGGTTTCGGATGGGGTGGGAAGTTTGGGCGGTTCGGATGGTTTGGGCAGTTTGGGTGGTTTGGACATTTTGAGCGGTTTGAGAAGTTTGGGTGTTTTGGGCAGTTTTTTGAGGTCTGAGATGTTTGGTTTTTTGGGCAGTTTGGGCAATTTTGGAGGTCTGGCAGTTTGGACGATTTGGGTGGTTTATACAGTTGGGGGGATTTAGGCAGTTTGGTTTGGGTGGTTTTGTAGATTTGGGAGGTTTGGGCAGTTATGGAGGTTTGGGCAGTTTGGACGATTTCGGTGGTTTTTTTCAGTTTGGGTGATTTAACTAGTTTGGTTTGGGTGGTTTTGTAGATTTGGGAGCTTTGGGCAGTTTGGGCAGTTTTGAAGGGCGACGTCTAATCGAGCCCAAATCACTTTTATCCAAATGAGCCCAATGTGAAATGAGCCCACCCCTATCATAAGCCCTCCGTGAGATATACTAAAAGAGCCCAGTGCATTTTTATCCAAAAGAGCCCACGATTGAGGCTTACCAAATGAGCCCATAGGTTATTTACCTATAAAAGTTCAAGATGATAATATGTACCTACCATGTTTCAGGATGAGTAAACAAAAACTGTTTCAATATACATTTATCAATTGAAATAAAATTTTCAAAATACAATATATGCTTACAAGGTTTTCTCTTTCGGCTGCGTTTCGGCCAATAGTTTTTCTTACAGTATGAGTTTTGAGTCGTTTCTTAGGGAAATTCAAAGGAAAGTCGTTTTGTGGATTGCAAATATTGGAGGAAACTCGGACGATTGACGCGGTAGTATAGTGTTTCACCATGCACGCGGATCACCTGAAACTCGGACGATGCATCAAGGATGAACCGAATGCTTGAAATCCCATTTTGAATTTTTTTTATTTAACCCATAGAGTCGATAAAACCATCAACTTTTTTCAAAAAAACTCTAAAAATGTCAAAAAAAGAAAAAAAAGAAAAAAAAATGAACTTCGAAATCCTATGTAGATTTTGAAAGCTTAAAGTCTCAGAAAAATATTGTATTTAATGAATATTTGTCATAAAATTGTCCCAAATGCCCGAAAAACACGTCAGAAGTCAAAAAAACACTAGTTAGGTCTTCGATTTGGCCACTTTTGCCCCAGTTCAGGTGGGCTCATTTCACATTTCCAAACATCTCGGCTTATCAGTGCGGTCGGTGGAAAGGGCTCAATATCTGGACATCGGGTAATCCCCCTTCCTCTTGGGCTCTTTTGGTATGGATTTGGGCTCGATTAGAGCCTGCCCGTTTTGAAGATATGGGCAGTTTGGAAGATTTGGATGGTTTTTACAGTTTGGGTGATTTAGGCAGTTTGGTTCGGGTGGGTTTGTAAATTTGGGTGGTTTGGGCAGTTTTGAAGGTTTGGGCAGTTTGGATGATTTTCACAGTTTGGGTGATTAAAGCAGTTTGGTTTGGGTTGTTTTGTAGATTTGGGAGGTTTGGGCAGTTTGGACGATTTTCACAATTTGGGTGATTTAGGCAGCTTGGTTTGCGTGTTTTTGTAGATTTCCCCACTTTGGGCAGTTTGCGAGATTTGGGCCATTTTGAAAATCAGGGCAGGTGCCATTCGTAAAATTTCCTTCTTCTCCTTCATAAAATCAGATGAAAAAAAGGTCAAAGAACACAATAAATTAAAGTTTTCTAGTACACTATATTTTCCATAAATAACAAGACAATACAATACAATTGAACCAAACATTCTTAGGCTCACGTCATAACATACATACATCTATAGTAATATGACAACCATATTTTTATTACTATAAACTTTTTTAGACAGAATGGCAATATAATGTTAATTTTTTCTCTTAAATATATACAGAATTGATAATGTACACTGTCTAAAGGAAAGAGAGAAAAAAAACCTGTTTAAATTAAAAAAAAATGTTTTAAACATATTTTTTATCCAGTTTTATAAAACAAAAATGTATTAGGGGGGAAAAAATAACCATAATAATATTTAAGAACATAGAATAACAACATTTATATTTACATCTCTTATATTTGAATATGGCATCTCAATCACTGTACATGCAACATTTTGAACCAATACTTTTTTTTAAAATACAGAGTACATGTATTATGGACGTTTTAAAAACTTAAACGTTATTTTTTAAATAAATACAAAATAAACTGCATAGAACTGATTACTTTTTGATACTAGGATTAAATCAGTTAGGCGGTCCAAAAGCCGTAAAAAAGAAAAAGAAATATTAAAAGCTTTTTTTTCTTTTTTAAAATTATTTTTTATAAAAATAAAATCTAGACAGCGTAGAATTTCTTTTTTTTGTTCTTTTAATATTCCAGATTTCTTCATTTCGAATATTTATAGATTGCATTCATAAATAAATTAAAAAAATTTGTCTGTTCTTTTATTCTTGGGCTTTGGATCACCAGACGAGGCCTTCGTTATGTAACGTCGGAGGAGGCTGATCTGTGAAGCCGCTACTCCCGTTCATACCTGTAACTATCACCTGTATAAGTTGAGCTAAATGCCTTAGCAATTATTCTTCATTTTGAAAATTGTGTGTGAATTTGTGTATTTGAAGCCTAAACATTCCAAAACATCAAGAAACTTTTAGTTGTGAAATGGGAATTTTCTCAAAAATTTGGTAAAAAGGCTATAGGGGGATAAGGTATGGTAAAATGCCCTTGAACCTAGAAAGATACCTCTTGGTGTACCTAATAACTTCCCTTAATTTTGGATCGAAAACCCCAACGGTTTTGGAGAAAATCGCGTTTTTCTCCGTTCAGAAAAACCTAAATATCTCGAGAACTAATGATGCCACAGAGTCCGGATTTTTTTTCAAAATGTAGAGCTTTTTTGGACCCATCTTCTAGTATTTTTTTCAAATTTTTCAAACCATCAGAAAGCCGCGAATTTTGACAAAAAAGATTTTCAGAGGGCGAAAAAAAATGTTCCCGATGAGGTGGCACAAAGATATTAATACCATTTGTTCATCTACTAGTTACAAACTTAACAGAATTTTTTCAGAATTTTCGAAGTGGTGGAACATGGTTTTGCAAAGGTTTTTCTCATTTTGTATTTTTGGCTTACGATGGGTGCTAAATAGGGCATCCAGCCCTATTTAGCGCTAAAAATACATGAAAATAAAGAAAATCCTTTGCAAAACCATGTTCCACCACTTCGAAAATTCTGAAAAAATTCTGGTAAGTTTGTAACTAGTAGATGAACAAATGGTATTAATATCTTTGTGCCACCTCATCGGGAACATTTTTTTTCGCCCTCTGAAAATCTTTTTTGTCAAAATTCGCGGCTTTCTGATGGTTTGAAAAATTTGAAAAAAATACTAGAAGATGGGTCCAAAAAAGCTCTACATTTTGAAAAAAATCCGGACTCTGTGGCATCATTAGTTCTCGAGATATTTAGGTTTTTCTGAACCGAGAAAAACGCGATTTTCTCCAAAACCGTTTGGGTTTTCGATCCAAAATTAAGGGAAGTTATTAGGTACACCAAGAGGTATCTTTGGGTATTTTTCTCGGGCCAAATGGTTCAAGGGCATTTTACCATACCTTATCCCCCTATAGCCCTTGTGGTTTCATAACAAAATTGGGGGCGGAACGCCAATTTTCTTTTTGAGAAAGCTTTAAATTTGTGTATTTTACAATTCGTGCGAGTTTGAAAAGTAGAAAAAGGATATTTTGAGGAAAGCGTGGTTGGCTATCGACAACGGGGACCCTTTTGGATCAATATTGCGGAGGGTTCGCTCAGCTCAGCCAGGCAAAAGAAAATTGCGCTAAAAACACTTTTAAACCTTTTGTGCACATTTTTTTTGGAAAGATCCAAAATGTGAAAAGATGTCAACTTTGAGTTATTGATTTGATGTTGGGGGTGATACCCTCCAGGCTAAATTGAATATTATTGGTGCCATTCTCCACTGGAGGCAGCAGGGAGGCAATATATTCCTTTCGAATATCTAGGAACTCGGGGGGAAAAAAGATGAAAGTCAATTTTTCGTCAATTTTTAGATATTAGCGCTATCTGGGGGCTATGAAGGAGTACTATCATCTGGTAGAACAATAAGGGGGAAAAAAGATGGAAGTCACTTTTCCGTCAATTTTGAGATATTAGCGCTATCTAGGGGCTATGAAGGAGTACTATCATCTGGTAGAACAACAAGGGGGAAAAAGATGAAAGTCACTTTTCCGTCAATTTTGAGATATTAGCGCTATCTAGGGGCTATGAAGGAGTACTATCATCTGGTAGAACAACAAGGGGGAAAAAAGATGAAAGTCACTTTTTCGTCAATTTTGGGATATTAGCGCTATCTAGGGGCTATGAAGGAGTACTATCATCTGGTAGAACAACAAGGGGGGGGGAAAGATGAGAATCGTCCGAAATGTGCAAGAACAAATATTTTTATAAATCCAGATTTGGATCCTATGATCGGTACTTGAGTTATTTAAATATTGTTATTACGTTCTATATCTCATTGTTTATTGCATTTGGAAACGACGTAGTAAAATAAACATGCAAATAAAAAAAAAATGGAAAAAAGTGGGCGGAACGAAAAGAAACTTATTAATAGCAGTCCTGCACCCTGGATTTTTTTTTTTAAATTATATATTATTTTTCTTATTTTATTCTTAGGTCTTCCGCATCCTTTTTAAGAGTTCCAATCAAAATCGTTTTCAAAGAAACACTTCAAAAATGACAAACGCCGGCATCGGATTTTCCAATTATCTCTAAAATATCTCGATTTTCCTCTTCTTGGTTATTTCTTTATTTTTAAAAATACTCAAAGGGGAGTAGTATATCAGATAAAGTCGTAATCCTTATCTAATTTTTGGCCAAACTGCTGGTCCGAATTAGGCAAATGATTAATGGATTTTTAGAAAATTTTACGAGCTTTCATTTTGTACTAAGTGATCAAGTCGCTGAAACTCATATTTCACGAGATATCAGCAAAAAACTGTAAAAAGTTCCAAAATTTTGACTTTTTTTCCAATTTTGAGGAAGTTCCGGGCAAAATTTCTGTCAGAAAAGCTCAAAATCGTAATCAGCGACCCAAAAAACATAAAATAAGATCAAGATTACGACTGTATCTTCTCTAAAATGATAGGCAGCAGAAAAATACAAAAACGAAATTACTTATGCACGATTTACCTTTCATCTGGTTGATCAGCCAACTATAACTAATGTTTCCTCAAATGAATTATACTTTTCTCCCCTCTATTCTCTTTTTTCCTGCCTTCCATGGTTTTAGCCTAGCAATTTTTTAGGAAGATTTTTTTTAAGTCACAGTAGAACCCTTAACGAGTTAAGTTTCGATATAAGTGTGTGTGTAATAAAAATATCAGGCCATAAAAAAACCTCAGAGCATGCAAAAACAATAAAGAAAAAATATATACATGGGTTGTTCATAAAGTAAATGAAGAAAAACAAAGGATATTTTGAATCGAGTAAATTTTACTTTATGAAGAACTTATGTATAGAATGTATAAAATGTAATATTATGTAGGTAGGTACCTAAGCGATTATAATAAGTCTTCAAGTGTACCTTGTCCGGTGATGAATTCGGGGCTGTCTCTGTGGGGGGGTGGTAGTAAATGAGAGGGAGGCTCGTTTTGACCTCCGCCTCCCATGAAGCCCCCTCCGGCCCCGCCGCCCCCTTCGCCCCCGACGAATTCCGGCGTCATTCCTCCGAGACCGCCTCCTTCCATACCACCGCCTATGGAGACACAAAAATTAAAGATTAGAGATCAGCAAAAGTAAAAACAGATCTATTCTTTCAATGACTCTTTTGACCACTTGACTGCCCTCTTGAACTAAATCGTCCTATCCCAAAGTACGGTACTAAACCTTTCGTACCGACGAATCTATTTGTCGAATCTTCTCAATATTAGCATATTTGGAACCAGCTCGTCAAAACCTATAAGATGACAATCTGCTTTTTCAAAATTTAAGTTTTGATAAAAAATTAGACTTTCTATTTCCCCAATGAAAATTTTTTCGCAAAAACTGCTCCCAAAGAAGCTCGTAGTTTTCCCAAAGAAAGAGAAATCGCTTTTCAAAAAAATTTTTCGACCATTTTTAGCGCTCGAAATGTGGAAAATACTAAAAATTTACTGAGAAACAAACTTTTTAAGTGGAATGCCTATTAGAAAATCGAAATTTTTGCAGATAGGATAATTTAAGAGGGCAGTTTTGAGCAATTTATGGTCCAAGGGAAAAATTCTGAAATGATTTTTTTGTAAGTTATCTTTCGTCTGTATTATTACTACTATTAAAGAATAATTACGGCAATTGGATAATCTAAATAACCTACATTGGAATCTGAAAATCGATCGAGGGTTAGAAAAAAAAAAGCCCTCTTTGAAGGTATTTTTATTTGGAATTCCATTTGTAAATAATTTATTCGAAGGCGGATTTTAAATTGGATTTAAAAGTAGGAGAGGTCGTCCAGGTAAAATATCAGCCATTTATCCGGTGGGAAATTTAATTTAAAAATAGGTCTATTCATGGCGAAATATTTTCCCTTTGGGACCTTTGGGGAATCGTTTTTCCCCCCGACATGATAAATAATTTACCTGCAGGGTTAAAAGGCGGGGGCGGTGGGTGGTGTCCTCCGAAGAACTCGTGGTGGAATCCTTGAGGCGGTGGGTATCCGAAGTCGAATTTTGCGGCGTCGGAGGTGAAATAGGGAAATCCCGGCGGGCCTTCTTCAAGTCCTCCTGGGCTTAAATTCATCGGGAAACCTCGCATTTTCCGAGTCCCGCCGAAAAAAGGCCCCCGACCCATCGACGTCAGTTGTTTTAACCGTCTCTCTTTACTTCTTTTATTTTGAAACCAAACCTGAAAAAAAGAAGATAAAAAGGTTTATTATTATTTTTGTGTATAAAGGCGCCTCGCGTTCTCCAATTTTCTCCACAGTCGGTTTCCATTCTATTCACGCTTTATACCAGAGTGGACACTCTATAGAATATTCAGAGAGCTATGAACCAGAAATGGGAGGGGAAAATCATCTTATCCAAAAGGCGTCTATTGTCAATGATTTTCCCCTTTCGGCTTTGAGAGAGGCCGAGGCTCTTCTAATAAAATAATTCTTTACAATCTCATTTCCTTATTGGGTTTTAGACGCAAGGCTGCGTCATTTCTATTTATAAGAATTAAGAAATTACACGTAAAACGGGTAGATCTTCCCGTATCCGTACTCGTAAAACGGGTAGATCTTCCCGTATCCCGTACTCGTAAAACGGGTAGATCTTCCCGTATCCGTACTCGTAAAACGGGTAGATCTTCCCGTATCCCGTACTCGTAAAACGGGTAGATCTTCCCGTATCCGTACTCGTAAAACGGGTAGATCTTCCCGTATCCCGTACTCGTAAAACGGGTAGATCTTCCCGTATCCGTACTCGTAAAACGGGTAGATCTTCCCGTATCCGTACTCGTAAAACGGGTAGATCTTCCCGTATCCGTACTCGTAAAACGGGTAGATCTTCCCGTATCCGTACTCGTAAAACGGGTAGATCTTCCCGTATCCGTACTCGTAAAACGGGTAGATCTTCCCGTATCCGTACTCGTAAAACGGGTAGATCTTCCCGTATCCGTACTCGTAAAACGGGTAGATCTTCCCGTATCCGTACTCGTAAAACGGGTAGATCTTCCCGTATCCGTACTCGTAAAACGGGTAGATCTTCCCGTATCCGTACTCGTAAAACGGGTAGATCTTCCCGTATCCGTACTCGTAAAACGGGTAGATCTTCCCGTATCCGTACTCGTAAAACGGGTAGATCTTCCCGTATCCGTACTCGTAAAACGGGTAGATCTTCCCGTATCCGTACTCGTAAAACGGGTAGATCTTCCCGTATCCGTACTCGTAAAACGGGTAGATCTTCCCGTATCCGTACTCGTAAAACGGGTAGATCTTCCCGTATCCGTACTCGTAAAACGGGTAGATCTTCCCGTATCCGTACTCGTAAAACGGGTAGATCTTCCCGTATCCGTACTCGCAAAACGGGTAGATCTTCCCGTATCCGTACTCGTAAAACGGGTAGATCTTCCCGTATCCGCACTCGTAAAACCCGTATCCGTACTCGTAAAACGGGTAGATCTTCCCGTATCCGTACTCGTAAAACGGGTAGATCTTCCCGTATCCGTACTCGTAAAACGGGTAGATCTCCCCGTATCCGTACTCGTAAAACGGGTAGATCTTCCCGTATCCGTACTCGTAAAACGGGTAGATCTTCCCGTATCCGAACTCGTAAAACGGTTAGATCTTCCCTAAAATCAACAAATTTTTTTGTCCTGATTTTTCCCTCCTATATTTCAATTTAGCTACAACACGAGCCATAAAAATTTTTTTCGCTTGTTAACCAAATCGAAGAAATTATCCCAGAAGCCGGCGAGATAATTTTACAGCGGAGAAAATTAAAAAAAGAGGGCCTACCAGAAAAGAAAATGAGTTATACGGCAATGGGTTAATGTCCCCTCCTACGCTTCGAAATGAGAAAGAAGAAGAAAAAAAACCGCCTTCCGAATTTTCGTCTAATTATAGTAGCCGGGCTGAACGGGGATCGCGCGGGGGTTTTTTAAGTGGATTGAGGCTTCCAACTTTTAAAAACGCCTCTTTCCCCGGATAATTTTTGAGCCTCGCGAGGACGGAGAAGAAATGCCAAAGAGCGTTTACGTGCCGGCGCTCCTTTTCTATTGATGGCTAGAGCGAAGATCGACGATACGCGAGTCCGTGATGCCATTAAACCAGATGGATGAGAGGCTACCCTTTCTAAAAGAAAACCTCGCCCGCCTCGACCTTCTACCGCTCGCAGACCAAAAAAAAAATCCATTACTTATTCGACCGCAACATTATTTCGTTCTATTAACAAACCATCATTTTAATTATTAAATATTATCGGATTTTTACAAATCAAATATTGCAGTTTCAGACATTTGTATTCCGAGAGAGTACTTATGGTATCCGTACTCGTAAAACTGGAACATAGATTTTTATGTATTCGTACTCCTAAAGGGGGTAGATCACTCCGTATCCGTATTCGTAAAACGGGTAGATCTTCCTTATTCATAGTCATAAAACAACTTCCGATATCCGTACTCGTAAACCTGGAACATAGATTTTTATGTATTCGTACTCCTAAAGGGGGAGGATCAAACCGTATCCGTATTAGTAAAACAGGTAGATCTTCCTTATTCATACTCATAAAACAGGATCTTCTGGTATTCGTACACGTGAAGGGGGTAGATCTGTCGGTATTCGTAAAATAGGTAGATCTTCCTTATTCATACTCATAAAACAGGTTCTTCTGGTATCCGTACTCGTGAAGGGGGTAGATCTTTCGGTATTCGTAAAATATCTTCCTTATTCATACTCATAAAACAGGTAGATCTTCTGGTATCCGTACTAGTAAAGGGGGAGATCTTTCGGTATTCGTAAAATATCTTCCTTATTCATAGTCATAAAACAGGTAGATCTTCTGGTATCCGTACTAGTAAAGGGGGTAGATCTTTCGACATTCGTAAGATAGGTAGATCATCCTTATTCATACTCATAAAACGGGAAAGGGGGTAGATCTTTCCGTATTCGTAAAACAAGTAGATCATCCTGTATCCGTAAAACAGGTAAATCTTCTGGTATCTGTACTCGTAAAGGGGATAGATCTTTCAGTATCCGTATTCGTAAAACAGGTAGATCACCCTGTATCCGTAAAACAGATAGATCTTCCTTATTCATACGCATAAAACAGGTAGATCTTCCGATATCCGTACTCGTAAAGGGGGTAGATCTTTTACTATCCGTATTCGTAAAACAGGTAGATCACCCAGTATCTGTAAAACAGGTAGATCTTCCTTATTCATACTCATAAAACAGGTAGATCTTCCGATATCCGTACTCGTAAAGGGGGTAGATCTTTCACTATCCGTATTCGTAAAACAGGTAGATCACCCTGTATTCGTAAAACAGTTAGATCTTCCTTATTCATACTCATAAAACAGGTAGATCTTCCGATATCTGCACTCGTAAAGGGGGTAGATCTTTCAGTATCCGTATTCGTAAAACAGGTAGATCACCCTGTATCCGTAAAACAGGTAGATCTTCCTTATTCATACTCATAAAACAGGTAGATCTTCCGATATCCGTACTCGAAAAGGGGGTAGATCTTTCAGTATCCGTATTCGTAAAACAGGTAGATCACCCTGTATCCGTAAAACAGGTAGATCTTCCTTATTCATACTCATAAAACAGGTAGATCTTCCGATATCCGTACTCGAAAAGGGGGTAGATCTTTCAGTATCCGTATTCGTAAAACAGGTAGATCACCCTGTATCCGTAAAACGGATAGATCTTCCTTATTCATACACATAAAACAGGTAGATCTTCCGATATCCGTACTCGTAAAGGGGGTAGATCTTTCAGTATCCGTATTCGTAAAACAGGTAGATCACCCTGTATCCGTAAAACAGGTAGATCTTCCTTATTCATACTTATAAAACAGGTCGATCTTCCGATATTCGTACTCGTAAAGGGGGTAGATCTTTCAGTATCCGTATTCGTAAAACAGGTAGATCACCCTGTATCCTTAAAACAGGTAGATCTTCCTTATTCATATTCATAAAACAGGTAGATCTTCCGATATCCGTACTCGAAAAACCGTGAGATCTTCCTGTATTCGTACTCGGAAAGGGGGTAGATCTTCCTGTATTCGTACTTGGAAAGGGGGTGGATCTTCCCTTATTCGTACTCGTAAAACGGGTAGATCTTCCCTTATTCGTTCTCTAGTTGCTGAAATATCTTATGATGATATTGAAATTTTTTTTAATTCGCTAGCAGAATTCCCTTTCTAAGTTGACCTAAACCTTACTAATGCTTAAAGCTGCCCCAGAGCTTTAAATTTTAAATGTAACTTGAACATTTCATGTAAAATCCAATTTTTCGAGGTAACTTGTTTGAAATTCGAGTGGGGAGGACGCCCGCCCCCGCGACCGCATGAAATGCCCGCGTTCCTTCGAAGGGGGTCTCGTTGAGGGCCGAGGGCGTCGGGCGACTCCTGAAGAAGAAGGAAGTTGCGATGGCTGGTGCCGGGGTGGGAGAAGTCGGACGTCATGCGCAACCCACCCCACCCAATCCCCGCACAGACCTCACACACAACCATCTTTACTAATCATATCAATATTTATCTACAATTAATAATCTCCATAACCATTCAACTTTTTTTCAACTTAAATCTGAAAAACGCCAAAGGACCGAAGATAATTTAATGACAAAATATGATGATCATGTAATTACGTAATGAGACCTATTAGACCAAACCTAAATAAGGCCTAATGATATTAATTTTAAGGCGACCAGCAATATAACAAGATAAAAAACTATAATTTCAACATTTGGATTAACTTTTGTCATTTCGACACCACCCCTTGAATTCCGTATCCGTTTCATTGTTTTCTTTTGTTGGTCTCCCGTATCCGTACTCAAAAACTGGTAGATCTTCCCGTATCCGTACTTGTAAAACGGGTAGACCTTCCCGTATCTTTACTCGTAAAACGGGTAGATCTTCCCGTATCTTTACTCGTAAAACGGGTAGATCTTCCCGTATCTTTACTCGTAAAACGGGTAGATCTTCCCGTATCCGTACTCGTAAAACGGGTAGATCTTCCCATATCCGTACTCGTAAAACGGGTAGATCCTCCCGTATCTGTACTCGTAAAACGGGTAGATCTTCCCGTATCTTTACTCGTAAAACGGGTAGATCTTCCCGTATCTTTACTCGTAAAACGGGTAGATCTTCCCGTATCTTTACTCGTAAAACGGGTAGATCTTCCCATATCCGTACTCGTAAAACGGGTAGATCCTCCCGTATCTGTACTCGTAAAACGGGTAGATCTTCCCGTATCTTTACTCGTAAAACGGGTAGATCTTCCCGTATCTTTACTCGTAAAACGGGTAGATCTTCCCGTATCCGTACTTGTAAAACGGGTAGACCTTCCCGTATCTTTACTCGTAAAACGGGTAGATCTTCCCGTATCTTTACTCGTAAAACGGGTAGATCTTCCCGTATCTTTACTCGTAAAACGGGTAGATCTTCCCGTATCCGTACTTGTAAAACGGGTAGACCTTCCCGTATCTTTACTAGTAAAACGGGTAGATCTTCCCGTATCTTTACTCGTAAAACGGGTAGATCTTCCCGTATCTTTACTCGTAAAACGGGTAGATCTTCCCGTATCCGTACTTGTAAAACGGGTAGACCTTCCCGTATCTTTACTCGTAAAAAGGGACCAGAAATATCACGATTTTCTTATCATTTCCATTGTTTTCTTTTGTTTAAAAATCGTCAACAAGGATACCATATAATAACAAAAGAGGAAAAAATGGTTTTTAACAAAAAAAGACTTGTGGAATACCATAATCTTGGGGAGGATCTCCTGAGGCTATCTTATTAGTCGGAGAGAAAATAAGGGTAAGGAAGCGAGGGTGGGAAGAAGGGAAGAAAAGATGGGGATGGGGGAATTATAAAGACTGGGGTGCTAGTGGGGTGGCTCGGGGGGAGGTTAAGATCCCTTCATAAAATTCTCTCAAAAATACAGAACCTACTTTTTTTCCCCTTCCTTATACTTTTTTGTCAAAAGAAAAGAGTTCACCGCCAACTTTTCCCGAGACTCCTTCAATCTTGAGGTCTTTTGCATCTCAAACCCTTGGTCGGTTGACATGACAGCTTAATTAGGAAAGGGTAAACTTGAAGAGAGGGGGGTGATTAAAAAGTTTATTTATAATCAATTTTACGGTCGAGTAACATTTGCTGTTTTTAATTTCAAGTTTTCTGGATACATCAACCTTTTAGATTTTAAAGTTCTAAGGCGAAAAATGTTTTTTTGTAGATTTTGTGATAAAAAATTGGATTTTTTCAAATGCTCAAATTCAGCATCTTTTCTTCTGATAATTCAAGGAAGTCTAAAATGGATAAAATCGACAAGTATTCTTGAAATAATTGAATTTTTCTTTCTACGGCAATTGCATGAAATTGATTTTAGATTGATTTTTAAACTTGAATTTAATAGAGAAATTTTATGATCACGTTTTCTTAGCGAACTTCCGTGATCCTTATAATACAAAGGATTTTTATAGCCTGTCTTTATAAGTAATAATGGTAAGTAATGAAATATGCAGAGGCCATTATAGGGGTGGACTGGGATTACAAATTTTCAAGTAGCAACGTAAGGAAGTGTGATGAATGAAGGAGTTTGACAGAAGTTGGGAGTTTTGGAAATAAGAAAAAATATTGAAGAAAAAGGAAAAGGCCGCCCCAGGATGGTGACGGGGGAGGGGGGTAGGCCTTGAGTAGGTCGCCATTTTGTTTTCGGGGGGCAGACCCCCCTCCCCCTCACACCGTCTCCGTGGTGCACTATGGAGAGTGAAGTGGGGGCGGGTGTGAGGGTGCGACCGGGGTTGAATCAATATCCCTCCGACTGCTCTCTTTCTTCTACCTTCCTTCTCACCCTCTCTCACTTTAAAACTACGTAACCAGCATTTTTTAACGCTCAAAATTCGAAACAACAGAACAAACTTTGAGAAGAAAAAAAAAATCTCTGAATTTCATATTTTTTTGAGCATGTGTAGGGGATGGTTCCTGATTAACAAAAAAAGTCCCCTAAATTTCACGGTATTTCGCCAATATCTCGAAAACCGTATGTCGTAGGCGAAAACATATTAAGTACAAAATTAAAGCCTATTAAATTTCCTATAGATTTTAATTAGTGAGATTTTTTGTAGGACTAACTGTATTTGAGCTACGACGCGATAAAAACGGGACTTTCAATTTTAACCTCTGGAGGGAATCGGATATCACGCGAGAATGGTATTTTGGCCACCAGAAATTTCATGTCCGATAAAACTTTGGTAATTTTTTATGGAAAATATGGCATTTTTTGAGAATATGCAGAGGAGGGGGATGGTTCCCGATTAAAAAAAAAAGTCCCCATTTCACGGTTTTTCGCCAATATCTCGAAAACCGTACGTCATATGCGAACACATATTAAGTACAAAATTAAAGCTTATTAAATTTCCTACAGATTTGATTTAGTGAGATTTTTTGTAGGACCAATTGTATTTGAGCTACGACGCGATAAAAACGGGATTTTCAACCTCTGGAGGGAATCGGATATCACGCGAGAATGGTATTTTGGCCACCAGAAATTTCATGTCCGATAAAACTTTGGTCATTTTTAATGGAAAATATGGCATTTTTTGAGAATATGTAGGGGGATGGTCCTGATTAACAAAAAAATAAGTCCCCATTTCACGGTTTTTCGCCAATATCTCGAAAAGCGTACGTCGTAGGCGAACACATATTAAGTACAAAATTAAAGCTTATTAAATTTCCTACAGATTTGATTTAGTGAGATTTTTTGTAGGACCAATTTTATTTGAGCTACGAGGCGATAAAAACGGGATTTTCAATTTTTACCTCTGGAGGGAATCGGATATCACGCCAGAATGGTATTTTGGCCACCAGAAATTTCATGTCCGATAAAACTTAGGTAATTTTTTATGGAAAATATGGCATTTTTTGAAAATATGAAGGGGGATGGTCCCTGATTAACAAAAAAAAGTCCCCTAAATTTCACGGTTTTTCGCCAATATCTCGAAAACCGTACGTCGTAGGTGAAAACATATTAAGTACAAAATTGAAGCTTATTAAATTTCCTACAGATTTGACTTAGTGAGATTTTTTGTAAGAACAACTGTATCTGAGCTAGGAGGCGACAAAAAAAACTGAGAACTCCCGAAGATGGAAACGGATTGATATTTTTTGTAGCTGGGCGAGCAAGGAAGGCGGAGGTTAATGATGAAGAAGTTCGTGCTATGGGCCACGTTCTAATAAGAGGGTCGCCCCTTCGTGATCTCAGTAGACAAGAGCGAACCTTATCTCTCCCCGTTCCTTCCCTTCCCTATCAGTTCTCTCTCTTTTTATATTTTATAAAACAACTCAACGTTCAAAATCCCGAGCTCTTCATGGCTACTGACATGTTTGTTCGATCACTTTTTTCCCTCGAACAATTAACACGTCAAACATAAAATCAACGATGTGTGATATTCGTGACGACGTGTGCACAGGAAAAATCCGTTTTTTTAGGCAGGGGAAAGAGAAAAAATGCGAGAATTCTACGGCGTAAAATATTCAAAAATCCCACCTCACTATCTCCCGTGGGAGACGGTACGTATCACGAATTCGAGAGGGTGGAGTTTTATCTTATTCATGATTTCTTTATGGATGAACACATACATTTCATGATGGGAAATTTTTTTTTTTAATTCTCCAAACGGTTCGAAAATGTCGATGGGCCAGATCAAGAGATACCACAGTAGAAAAAAAATTGAAATCCACAAAGTTTTTAGAAGCTGTCAAAAGATATCGCCACATTCTCTAAATATAAAATGCCTTCTAATAATATCAAAAAATTTAAAGAGTTATTTTTATACACAGATTTCTATATGTATATAGATATGAAAGAATTGAAAAAAAAAAAAAAAAAATTAATAAATTACAAAACCATAATATTTATGAAGTATATTGTGTTTAATTACTTCTATGTTTTAGGTAGATTTCTTTCAGAAAATCTACCTATTGCAATGGGGGCAGTAGTCTCAGATTCAAAAATTTTTGTGATAGGTTTTCATTTCAGACCCCCTGGACCCCAAAACCACCCTCAACTCAAAAGTTTATATATATATATATATGTATGTATATATGTATATATGTATATATGTATATATTCGCACGATAACTTGAGTAATTTTTACATGACGACCATGAAATTCGGTATTTAGAGCTTTTAAACTAATAGAATTTATGAGTTCGTTAACGGCTGAAATCGGACCAGCGGTTTTGGTACTTTACTTAGGGCCTAATCTGCGAATCTCGCAAACCGTTCATCCAATCGCTTTCAAACTTAAAAGTGATGTTATGGGGATGGCTAAGAAAGATTTAAAGTTGGTTTGGATCAGCTGGGTGCAATAGATTTGAACCTAGGTAATAAAGAAATTTTTTGAATTTTTACCGGGAAACAGATGATTTTATTGTTCTTCGAATTATAGAAAGTTCTAGATCTAACCATCTGAAAGAAATCTACCTCTTTAGTCCTGCTGCCGCGGGACTCATTTTTTTCTTTTTGAAATTTACTTTTTTCCTATCAGCCCCCCCTCCATCATCAACTGAGGAATCTCTTATTAATTTCAAATCAAATGTCTATAAAATGAAACCTTCAATGTTTTACGATTCCACAAATATAACTATTCCGGGGAAAAAAAAACGGAAAAAACTAAACAAAAAGTGATCAGAAAGGGGTAAAAAGTCATAGTTTTAAATGTTCAAAATATGTTTCCAACGTTTTTTAGGGATTCTGAAGTCGTTTTTGTTGAACAAAAAAAAAATAAATAAATAAAAAAAAATAAATAAATAAAAACATTTTATCACAAAGTTTACTACACAGCATATGAAGAATTTTCATATCGGAAATTTCAGACGAAACTATTATTTTCCCGTGTTTTTTGCGGTGAGGAACACGAATCTGATGTTAGTTTTGAGATAAAAAATTTCCATGAGCGAAAATACCCGTAAAAATTTCGAAAAATGATCATTTTCTGAGTTTTTGTAAAAGCTGCAAAACCTCCGTTACTGCATTAGAACCAAAAATATTGCAGAAAAACGAAAAAAGTTCAAAAATCTGACTTTTAGCTCTAGCGACCCCTACGAAGCCAGTAGGAGGCATAAATCAATTTTTAGCTAAAATTCAGCCATTAAAATCATTAAAAAGTGTCGAAAAAACAGGGAATGCAACAGCGTCGAATTTAATTAAAATTTAAAAAAACAAAAACAAGACCTGTCAAAAGCAATTCTGATGAGAAATGCATATTTTGTTGTTCCTTTTATGGTGGTCACACTCCCCACTTTTTCTCCTCCGGGTCGCTGGCAATCACATTCAATCTATCCTCAGGCAATCGTATTTTCCATCCTTTTGTACTCGAATTAATTGCTTTTTGGGACTCTCAAATCGCATTTTTTGAAGTTTTAACACACTAAAGGATAATTTTGTTTCAAAAATCCTTTTATTTGAGTTTCAGGGAAACGAGGTGGCTATTTTCTCTCCATTTCTTAGTGTTTTCGTCATTAAACTAAATGAACTGTTATAATGAAGTCAGGTTTTTATCTCACCTAGTGTGGAACTTGTTAACTACTCATACGAGAAGCTGAAACTCCTTAACTGTAAAAATGATTTTTTATGAAGGAGCGATTAAAAAACGATATTTAAAGAAGGCTTTTGCCTTTATATTTTATTAATAAGAAAAACGTGTTAGAAATTAGAAAGAAATGGAGGGTGGGGATTAGTTAAAAGACATATGATGGAGTGTTAACGAGAAGAGGAAAGTCTATATCCGTAGATATTCGTTTTCGGGGTAAGGGGCGAGGGTGGAGAGGCGAATAATAAAAGTGTGTCTCATTTATGTGTGAGATGGAGCGTGGTTGTGTTAATTAGGGAGCGAGTTTGTCGGGGAGGTGGGGAGGCAGTGGAGGGGAGGGGCGGAAGTCTGTGACCAAGCTATATGTTTGTGACAGTGACACGTTGGACAGCAACCAACTCATTTATGTCACACATCCACAACAAACAGATTGACTAATTCTTACACAACATTCTCAGGATGATGCCTCATGGCTCATAGCTCCCCCCTCCTCACAGTCTGACAGCCCCTGGCAATCCCTTTCGTCTTTTTTAAATTATTTTCAGGACCTTTTTTTCACTCATTTTATATAAGTAATGCGTTAACTGGATTCTATTTTAAGCTCCACACTTTAAACGTTTATAACCGACTCTAAATCTGGCTAAATATGCGCCCAAATCTACTCAACGGAAATGACAACGAAATTGTTTCCCCTATAGACCACCAGGCTAATCTTAAAATATCATTTTGTGCGAAAAATGATCTTTTTTGGACACTAGAGGCCCTCTTGACTAGATTTTGTTACTTAACTACAAAAAGGTCCTTTTGTCTTGATTTTTGATCATTTTTGAACACTAGGGGGCTTCTTGACTAGATTTTCTTCCTTAACTGCAAAAAAAGGTCCTTTTTTAGCTTGATTTTTGATTTGGACAGGGAATTCTTAACTAAATTTTGTTCCTTAAATACAAAAAAAGGTCCTTTTCAGCTTGATTTTTGATCCTTTTTGGACACTAGGGACCCTCTTAACTAGATTTTGTTCCTTAACTACAAAAAAAGGTCCTTTTTACCTTGATTTTTGGACACTAGGGGCCCTCTTAACTAGATTTTGTTCCTTAACTACAAAAAAAGGTCCTTTTTTACCTTGATTTTCGGACACTAGGGGCCCTCTTAACTTGATTTTGTTCCTTAACTCCAAAAATAGTCCTTTTTACCTTGATTTTTTAATCCTTTTTGGACACTAGGGACCCTCTTAACTAGATTTTGTTCCTTAACTACAAAAAAAGGTCCTTTTTTACCTTGATTTTCGAACACTAGGGGCCCTCTTAACTGGATTTTGTTCCTTAACTACAAAAATAGTCCTTTTTACCTTGATTTTTTAATCCTTTTTGGACACTAGGGACCCTCTTAACTAGATTTTGTTCCTTAACTACAAAAAAAGGTTCTTTTTTACCTTGATTTTCGGACACTAGGGGCCCTCTTAACTTGATTTTGTTCCTTAACTACAAAAATAGTCCTTTTTACCTTGATTTTTTAATCCTTTTTGGACACTAGGGACCCTCTTAACTAGATTTTGTTCCTTAACTACAAAAAAAGGTCCTTTTTTACCTTGATTTTCGGACACTAGGGGCCCTCTTAACTGGATTTTGTTCCTTAACTACAAAAAAAAGTCCTTGTTACCTTGATTTTTTAATCCTTTTTGGACACTAGGGACCCTCTTAAATTGATTTTGTTCCTTAACTACAAAAAAAGGTCCTTTTTACCTTGATTTTTGGACACTAGGGGCCCTCTTAACTGGATTTTGTTCTTTAACTACAAAAAAAGTCATTTTTACCTTGATTTTTTAAGATCCTTTTTGGAAACTAGGGACCCCTTAACTAGATTTTGTTCCTTAACTACAAAAAAGGTCCTTTTTTACCTTGATTTTTGGACACTAGGGGCCCTATTAACTAGATTTTGTTCCTTAACTACAAAGAAAGGTCCTTTTTAGTACGATTTTCGACCCTTCTTGAACAATAGGTGCCCTTTTTAACAAGATACTATTCTTTTACGACAAATGGGGCCCTTTTTAGCTTGGTTTTTGACCCTTTTTGAACACCAGGGGCCTTTTTAACAAGATACTATTGTTTTGCGATAAACAGGACCCTTTCGAGCTTGGTTTTTGACCCTTTTTGGACACTAAGGGCCCTTTTAACTGAGATTTTATTATTTGTTTGAAAATTTCAAGTAGGTATCCGCTCGATAAAAAGGGAAATGAAAAACTACCAATTGAAATGTGCTTATCAGACGTCATATTTGAGTTGAACGTCGACCTTTAATAATTAAAAGGAAGGCCGGAAAAGGATGGAAGACTGGGAAAACGTCGCCTATTTCGAAAAGGTCCGATAGACGCCCTTTTCACCATTTCCTCTTCCTATTAACGGTGAAGACCCTTCAGAGGGAAAGCTGAAAATAATTATTCTAAACTCGATATAAACATCGAACAGAAAGTTCGCCTTTGAAATTGACAATACTTTTCAACCCCCTTTTTCCAACGATCCACCCCAACGCCAACGCTATTTCCCTGTTTTGTTTTGTTTGTTTATTGTTTCGGACGTTTTTGTTTCAAGTTTAGAGTTAAAAAGGGAGGAAGGGAACTTCGTTAATAATTTCAAATTAGAAACAACTTTCCTAAAAAAAATATATATATCAATTTTTTCAAGTTTCAGGCTTGATAATTTTGAGCTTGGTTTTCGATAGTGATGGAGTCATCAAGGTTGGACGTTTTAAGAAAGCTAAGCCCCTCTATTAATACAAAATAACCTCACGTCCGCATTTCGTACTAAATTAATCGTCCATCATTATTTAGAAAAGGAGGGAATAACAATTCTTCGAAAGGCAGGGGGTTTCACGGTCCTGATTTCTTGTTGTTTTTTTTCCCCCCCATCTTCGGAAGTTAATAAATTTGCTTCTTACCTGGATGACCCTCATCGGGAGTCCTGTTTCTTTAGCGAGTTGTTCCCGAATGTGTCGAGTAGGTTTGGGCGTTTGTGAAAAGGCGGTTTTGAGAATTTCCAACTGTTTTGCTTTTATCGTCGTCCGTGGTCCACGACGTTTCGAACCCGAATTTCCGTCTTCGGGAGATTTGTTTTCCGTCTGGGAGTCTCTCGTTTCCGGATCTCCGTCCAACGAACCTGTTTAAAAATAAAGAAAAAATAAAGAAATAAATAAAAACAAAATTCATGACGTCATAAAGCCTAAAGTAATCATCTTTAATATGATATATTATACTTTTTTTTTATTATCTCAAATACGGTGCTTCGGAGAAGGAAAAGTAATAAAATAAAAGTTGTAGAGAATCAAATTTCCTTTCGGATAGAGTTATCAAATAGCGATTTTTCAGAAAAAGCCGAAATCAACACCATCTCTCTAAAATCATCTATAAAGGAAATTCAATTCTCTACAACTTTTATTTTATTACTTTTTCATTTTTGAGTCTCAGTTTTCGAGATAATTGCAAAAAAAATCAGATGATTTCTTTCTCCAAAAAAATCATCATATAGGAAATTTAATTCTCTACAACTTTTGTTTTATTAATTTTTCTTTTCCTGTAAGCGAGATAATTAAAAAAACGTTCCCATCTTACATATTAGAGCTGATCACATTAGGTTTAATGACGTCAAGAAGATTCCAGTTTTGGATCAAGAAAAAAAGAAAATGTTGATCCTTACTCGTACCTTGGTCCTCTGAGTCTTCTTGACCCTTGCTGTCTTGGCCTGAGGTGATTTGGCCGGAATTGTTGTTGGTTTCAGGCGGGTGAATCGTCGTCCCTCCATGAAGGTGATGTTGCTTAAGAAGTCCGACAGAACTCGTTTCTTCTTCGTCCTCCTCTTCAGACCCAGAAAAGGGCAAATTGTCACCTTCGAACAAAAATAAAAATGAAAATTATTTAAAAAGAAAACGAGATTCAAAGAACGCCGACGTTAAACGTTTCAGAAAGATATTAAGAAATATTAATACTATCGTAAACGTATATTTTTATAGAGCTTTAAAAACCCCTATACTCGTCATAAGCCTAGGCCCCTACGCGTTTCGACTCGGTTATAAAAACGGTTTTTATACCTTAACAAAATATGTTGGAGGAGAGAGAGAGGATGAAAAAAGACAAGTCCCATTGTGAAAGACACCTGTAAAAAAAGAGAATCGGACACGGCTTCTTCAAACGTCAAAATCCATTTTTTAAGTTTATACATTTTGAGAAAACACTCTCTTTCGCTATAAAAAGAAAAGTCGCGTAAAATTCGTCAATAAAGGAAATGTCTATGCAAAACATTGTTTGGATTGAGGAAGTCGCATGATAAGAGTCAAGTGATCGTAAAATGCAGATGGTCGTGAGGAAGGCGCGGGCGTAGCCGAGAAATTCAGATTTCAATAATATTTTATCAATAAAATATGAAAATTCGTCAACGAAAAACTTCAACATTGTTCGACAAGTTGAAAAATCCAATCTGTCTAAAAAGGGTCCAAATCACTAGCAAAGAGGTCTAAACCACTTAAAAATTGGTCCGAACTACTGGAAAATTGGTCCAAACCATTGACAAGAGTCGGAAAACACTTGAAAAGGGGTCCAACCACATGAAAAATAGGTCCAAACCACTTATATATTGGTCCAAACTACTAGAAATTTGGTTTAAACCATTGACGATAGTCTGAAAACACTCGAAAAGGGGTCCAAACTACTTGAAAATTGGTCCAAACCACTTGTAAATTGGTCCAAATCACTTAGAAACTGGTCCAAACCACTTGGAAATTGGTCCAAACCAATGAAAAGAGTCGAAAAACATTTGAAAAGGGGTCCAAACTACTTGAAATTGGTCCAAACCACTTGAAAATTGGTCGAAATCACATAAAAATCGGCCCAAATTACTTAGAAACTGGTCCAAACCACTTGGAAATTGGTCCAAACCAATGAAAAGAGTCGAAAAACATTTGAAAAGGGGTCCAAACTACTTGAAAATTGGTCCAAACCACTTGAAAATGGGTCCAAACTACTTGAAAATTGGTCCAAACCACTTGACCTTGGTCTAAACCAATTGAAAATTGATCCAAACCACTTGAAAATTAGTCTAAACTACTTTGAAATTGGCCCAAACCACTTTAAAATTGGTCCAAACCACTTGTAAATTGGTCCAAACCACAAGAGGATTGGTCCCAAACCATTTGAAAATTGGTCCAAACCACTTGAAAATTGGTCCAAACCATTAAAAATAGTCGGAAAACATTAGAAAAGGGGTCCAAACCACTAGACAATTGGTCCAAATCACTGGAAAACTATTCCAAACCAACTTTTATTAAGTAAACTTTTTTGATTAGATGTCTTCCCTCCTTCAGAGGTCAAAATAGAAAACCACGTTTTTTTTTCCACCTCGTAGCTCAGATATGTTTGCTCCTACAAAAAATTGTATTAGTTTAAAATTGTAGCAAATTTAAAAATCTTTAATTTTGTACTAAAAATTATTTCGCCTACGACCTACGGTTTTCGAGATATTGGCGAAAAACCGAAAAAAATCACGGTAAAAACGCTCCTGACGCCTTTCGGTTATGGACTTTTTGTTGGTTAATCATTTGGTTAATCCCGTACACATTTCCGTAGAGAAACAAAATATAAGGCTTAGACTGACTGGACTATTGGGTATTTACAGGGGGATCAGAGATATGTGGGCTTGGGGTCCACCAAACGCCTTTATCGCCCTAAATCTGAATTTTGTGTCTGCTCATATTTTGTCCGGTATCGCAAAGAATTCGTTTCTTTGCTTTTTGGTAACTTTATGTAGGAGATTCTTTTGATCGCTGTACCAGAAGGGATCAAATCTTTAGGAATGAAAGGCTTCTATTATAAAAAGTTAGAACTTTGATGTTGGAACAAACGGTATCGATCATGTAGGTAGAAGGAAGCCATTTTACATGGCCCTTCTGAATGGATCAATTGTAGCCTTTTATTCTTAATGAACGCTAGGAGGAGGGTTAAATTGAATATTAGGGATGGAAAATTATAGGTGCAGGCTTGAGTTGTTCCTCGGGATTTTTGCCCTCGAGGGGATTTGAAGGCTCGAACGTGGCTACTTGCGCTTCACCGTCTTTTATAGCCGAAGGGTCGTGATCATTATTAGGATATCTTTATTGCGATCAAATTGAGTCCATTTTCGTCATAAATCGTCCATCTTTTATGACTTTCGCGCACTTATTTGATGAAAGGACATCGGCGTTTTTGAGGCAAACTTTTGATTTTGACGTTGGGAAGACGAAGAGATAAAATCTGAAAATGTGCCAGTTTGACGTTTGAGGTTGAGAAGGATTGACTTGAAGGGAGGTATGGAAAGAAGAAGAAAAAAATCGCCCGCGTATGTCTTCGTATCATCCTGGGTTTTGACAAAAGGTTCACCCTCACTCTTTGAGCTCCTTTTGGCTTATCCTCTTTTTGTCGAAGTCCGGACCACCCAAATCAATAGGCAAACGACATTTTCTCCCTTTTCAAAAATCCCACCGCTGTCTTCTTAACCTAATCTTGTGGCAAAATACAATAAATGTTTGAAAGTCTTTTCTCGAATGAACTAGGTCAGAAATTTTTTTTCCTTTCTGCCCAAAGAAAACATCAAAAATAAAAAAAAACTGGGCTTTACGAGACCTTCCCGTCACGATTTTCAACGTTTTAAACCGGTTTCAAAAAAAATCACTTCTTGAGACCGACCTCAATAGCCTGCTCCGCTCGGGAAATCATCGTCGCATATAGGGGTCGTTTGGTTGGAACTAAAATAACTCTAATTACGAGATAATTGATTGAAGTTTCGTCTAATTAATCGCTTAAACGACGCTCCCTCACATTACTAGAGGAAAGCGCCTTTAAACAGTCACCACCCAGATATTGTTAAACCGATAGCCCAATTATTGACGATTAAATATCCACTCATTTATTCCCATCGTCATTAATTTAACCATTAGCCCTAATTTGAATCCGAGTGTCTGTAAACCGGTAGGTGGACATTTTTTTCTCGCCTCTGATTTTTTTTATTTATGCCTTCGACTTCGTTTTTTGCTTAATTCTGGGCTTTAAGGCGGATCAGACAATTAAATTCTACCAAGTGTGCGAGAGAGAGGGAAGATGTCAATAAGTTTTTTCCTCATTTTGGGCACTAAAAATGGTCCGATTTTTTTTCTGAAAAGCGCATTCTCTTTGGTTCGGAAAACTCTAGACTGATACGAGAGCACTTTTTCCGAAAAAAATTTTCTTCCGGAAAATCGGGAAACGAATTTTCCGGGAAAACTTATTTTCAAAAAAAACCAGGTATACGTTTTGTAGGGTACGACGAGCTGTTTTCAAATCTGTTAATAATTTCAAAATAGGTTAAAAAACGCCGTCGTAATCGCTGTCACAAGATTTAGACAGGGGGTGGGGAGCGTCTGGGGTCGCAAATCAAGAAGGTGAAACACACTGTCATTAGGTTAGCTTCAATTTAGTAAAAATTAGGTCTCTAGAAAAAAATTTCCTCCTTGAAAAAACAGGTAGTCATCTTGTAGGTTTTGACGAGCGGATTTCAAATATGCTAATATTAAGAAGATCGGATGAATAGATTCGTCGGTACTAGATTTTTAAGGATTTTTATTTTTACTATAAATTGTGCCTATAATAATTTAGGATCGTCATTTATAAAAACGTTTAACGACCGGGGAACTCGCGATATTCCAGATGTTTGATAAACGCAGCAGGGATCGAGGAGGAATCGATAGGCGGCCCCATCAACTTCCCATCTCAAATCTAAACATCTGCCTTGGAAAAAAAATCGATTTTCATCGTTTTCAGAGAGAGAAAGAGATATAATTTTCGGTTTCTTAATTAATTTTTGAATCCGACCAAGGAATTGCGAGTATCGATGAAAAATATCGACACCATAGCGTTGATAATGGTTGGCAAGCTAATAAAAGTGTTCCATAGAGGGGAAAAGTTAAAGGGTTGAAACTCAGGTAAATCCTCAACCCAAAAACCGCTTAACACAATGGCAACCCATAAAAAAGACTAATTAAAAGTAAAACCTCGTCGACCTATCAACACTGAAAACCCACCATCTTCCAAAAAGTCCTCGTTAAAAACATCAAAATCTGGAAGTGAAACTTTTCTGAGCAAAATGGTCAAAGGATTGATGTTTTTTTCGATTTTTAAAACATAAAATATCTTCGGAGTCTCTTTAATTGTTTGGTGAACAAAAGTCCCTCTCCTCCCCCGCCAGGGGATCTGCGGGGTATAAAAAAAATAATAGAAAAAAAAAGAAAAGAAAAATCCTTTGGAAGAAGTTAGGCGCCTTACCCTCGTGGTGACTAAGAAACGCTTTTGAATTAACCGTGACCTTCCCGTGGCGGAGCGTGAAGAATTACATTAAAGGTTGGATAGTTAAAATGAAGAAAAGAACCCGCAGGGGGGGTTGGGGGTTCCCTTTTTACCGATCCCACTTCAGGAAATTCTTTATCGAGATTAATCGAGAATCAATAAAGCAAATTTGTCGACTAAAGGAGTAAACCGGCCCTAAGAAGCTTCAAACTTCAAAATAACTTCAATTCCGATGCAACAATTGAAGCACCTACTGAGTCAAATTGTATAAAATTGGATAATAGGGAAACAATAGCCTTTACATCAGGAAAATCAATCAGCCAGGCAAATATAGTTAATTAGCTTCCTAAAGCTACCCTTTGGTTCCTGCTGTAATTTCACTACTTAACCAATTTCGGGCATGGGAAAAACGTTGTGAAAGATGGAGAAAAAATTGAGATAATGATAGGATAAGAGCTTTGGAACTCTCCCTTCAATCATTGGGTTTCTGTCAATTAAAAAAATTCTGCACCGAGGCAATTTTGTAGATAAGATTACCTTTGATAGCTACAGTTCATGCGATAAGGAAAGAGAGGAGCGTCTGAAGATTTTCTTGCTGGTGGATTATGAAGTTATTGAGATTGTTAATGCTTTTGTAATGATGACTAGAAAATGTGAGCGCCCGAGTGAAAGAGGTCTCTGCCCCCCTTGGAACTCGCCATTGTTTCCTATCGGACCACAACGAAACTTCCATACTTGTAGATCGCCTTCGGAGATGTTCGAAAAGAATCAAGATAAGAAATTTTTAAAAGGAAGAGTTTTTCGACTTGTGGAAAAAATTGAAGATGACAGGCTTGATGCTCCACTCAAGCCCATTTTTAAGCGCTAAGGAGGGGTTTGAGCGAAATTTTCATTAAAATAGAATTTTTAGCTCTTTAAAAGAGCTTTCTAACGGTATAAGTATCGATAAAATCGGACAAAAATTGTGGACGTTAAAAGTCGTAAAATACTAGACTGATCAGTCGAAAAACTAGAGTGTCACATAACGTGTTTAATAAACACGTGTAACCCCCACCCCCACCCTCTACCCCATAAAGTGACTCTTCAACCTCCCCCTCCTCAAAACTCTGAAACAGTTTCACTGGGAAAGTTTGTTTTGGAACAACTTTGCAGCAAACATTTAACTTGTAAATCAACGAAGAGGAGCATTGTAAAAATAAAAACTGCTTGAGGATGGTATCTTCCCTAAACTGCAAAGAAACCATAGATAACAATTTTAATTATTACAAACCTGTCAAATAGATTCTATGTCCATCAAAAAAGTGATAAAGTTGGAGTCAATAAGCAAAACCCGATTGGAAATCGCGAATGTCGAACAGGCGGAAATTGGCTAATCCAATAATTCGAGGGCGGATGGAATTTGTCACGGCGTCTATATGCAGACAGAATAGAAATTAAGGTTTCAGCTCACAAAACAATAATCGATATTGAAGTTGGTAAACAATTTTTTTGTATTCTTCGGAAGGGTCGTGCTTCATTTCGAAGATAATTTTTGACTTATATACAAAAGACAGGTCTCATCGTATACAAAAGACAGGTCTCATCATATACAAAAGACAGGTCTCATCATATACAAAAGACATGTCTCATCATAGACAAAAGACAGGTCTCATCATATACAAAAGACCAACATATACAAAAGACAGGTCTCGTCATATACAAAAGACAGGTCTCATCATATACAAAAGACCAACATATACAAAAGACAGGTCTCGTCATATACAAAAGACAGGTCTCGTCATATACAAAAGACCAACATATACAAAAGACAAGTCTCGTCATATACAAAAGACAGGTCTCGTCATATACAAAAGACAGGTCTCGTCATATACAAAAGACAGGTCTTATCATATACAAAAGACCAACATATACAAAAGACCAACATATACAAAAGACAGGTCTCGTCATATACAAAAGACAGGTCTCATCATATACAAAAGACCAACATATACAAAAGACAGGTCTCGTCATATACAAAAGACAGGTCTCGTCATATACAAAAGACAGGTCTCGTCATATACAAAAGACAGATCTCATCATATACAAAGGACAGGTCTTGTCGTATACAAAAGACAATTCTTATATACAAAAGACAGGTCTGGTCATATACAAAAGACAGTCCTTGTCATATGCAAAAGTCAGGTATCATCATATACAAAAGACAGTTCTTAAACAAATACAAAAGACAGGTCTCATCATATAGAAACGACAGTTCTTATATACAAAAGACAGGTCTCATCATATACAAAAGACAGGTCTCGTCATATACAAAAGACAGGTCTCGTCATATACAAAAGACCAACATATACAAAAGACAGGTCTCGTCATATACAAAAGACAGGTCTCGTCATATACAAAAGACAGGTCTCATCATATACAAAAGACAGGTCTCATCCTATACAAAATACCAACATATACAAAAGACAGGTCTCGTCATATACAAAAGACAGGTCTCATCATATACAAAAGACCAACATATACAAAAGACAGGTCTCGCCATATACAAAAGACAGGTCTCATCATATACAAAAGACCAACATATACAAAAGACATGTCTCGTCATATACAAAAGACAGGTCTCGTCATATACAAAAGACAGATCTCATCATATACAAAGGACAGGTCTTGTCGTATACAAAAGACAATTCTTGTATACAAAAGACAGGTCTCGTCATATACAAAAGACAGTCCTTGTCATATGCAAAAGTCAGGTATCATCATATACAAAATACAGTTCTTAAACAAATACAAAAGACAGGTCTCATCATATAGAAACGACAGTTCTTATATACAAAAGACAGGTCTCATCATATTCAAAAGACAGGTCTCGTCATATACAAAAGACAGAGCTCATACAAAAGGACAGGTCTCAACATATTCAAAAGACAGGTCTCATCATATAGAAACGACAATTCTTACATACAAAAGACAGGTCTCATCATATTCAAAAGACAGGTCACATCATATACAAAAGACAGGTCTCATCATATACAAAAGACATTTATTACAATTACATATAAAAGACAGCGGTCGGAAGTGTTGCCGAATCCGATACTAATGATGATCCACATGACTAATTTAATCCCTGCCATCACAAACTGCATTATTCGCTACTTTTTGTTCAAGATTTGCCATAAAAAAACAAAAATATTTTCGTACCCTCTATTTGAAAGATTTCGTGCTTTGGAACTAATATTCTAGAGCGCAAGTACATAAAATGGGCCGTAAAAGATGGCGTGGAAGCGGCCTCTGACCCGAAATGAATAAAGTTAAAGTTGAAAATGAAAATAAAATTGTGAATAACACGATCTTGTGAAATGATCGAACGTTTTGTCTTTTCGAGAACAATTATTACTCCGATGTAATATTTTGAGGTATCGAGGAGGACAGTGGCCGAACTTTTAAAGCGCCAAACCGGTTTCGTGAAGATAATTGAGTGTCTCAAGAGAGTATTTAAGTCTCAACAAACTGGCAAGACTCAATCACCCCATTTTATTGCTTCAAAATGTATGCAATAGCCCATCCAGGGCAGAAAATTTTGCAACAGGTTTTGATGGAAACGTTCTCTACGTAAAAATATACAAAAAATTTGGCTCCTTTTTTCAACAATCTCCTTTTTAAGCAATTTGATTGGCCTCTAATCATCGAAATTGGAAGTGCATTTTGAAAACTCGTCGATTGGTCATTTTCTGAAATCCAAATCGGGAGTTCGCATTTATTTTCAAACGTGAAATTAGGCCGAAAAGATGAGCGATTGTTCACTCGATTTCGCCACAGTCGGCTGGAGTCGACGGAAACGAGGGGGGAGTTGGAAAAAAAAAATGTTCAAGGACGAAAAGGGAATAAAACGAAAATGGTCGAGGAAAAACTTAAGAGCCGGAGTGTGGACAAGTGTAAAATCGTTGTTGACAAACATAAAAAGGCGTGAAAGTAAAAGGGTCGCTAATGTTGACGAATGGCTCCTAAATGAGCTGTAGCGTGGCACGGCCACGTTGAAAAGATTTATCTACTAACTATTCCTAATTTGTAAAACACTTTTAAAATGCTAGGCGACAAAATGTGGTTTTTGAACATTTTTAGGGTGCGAAAAAAGAATTTAAGTCGGTTTCGGGATATGAAAACTTTTCATCCAAAATGTGGTTCTAAAACCGTCTAAAAATTAATAAGAGCTGTTCAAAACTGAGAAAAACCGTCTAAAAATTGTTTACAACTGTTCTAAACTGAGAAAAACAGTCTAAAAATTAATAAGAACTGTTCAAAACTGAGAAAAATAGTCGGAAACCATGTAAAAATTGTTTAAAACTGTTCTAAACTGAGAAAAATAGTCGGAAACCATGTAAAAATTGTTTAAAACTGTTCTAAACTGAGAAAAATAGTCGGAAACCATGTAAAAATTGTTTACAACTGTTCTAAACTGAGAAACACAGTCTAAAAATTGTTTACAACTGTCAAAAACTGAGAAAAACAGTCGGAAACCGTCTAAACATTGTTTACAACTGTTCAAAACCGAGAAAAACAGTCGGGAACCGTTTAAAAATTGTTTACAACTGTTCAAAACTGAGAAAACTGTCGGAAACTATTTAAAACCGTTTAAAAATTGCTTACAACTGTTCAAAACAGTCAAAACTTGTTTGCAACTGTTCAAAACTGAGAAAAACTGTCGGAAACTATCTAAAAACGTCTTAAAATTGTTTACAACTGTTCAAAACTGAGAAAAGCAGACGAAACCTTGTTCAAAACTGAGAAAAACAGGCAAAAAATTGTTAACAACTAAGAAAAACAGTCTAAAAATTGTTTACAACTGTTCAAAACTGAGAAAACTGTCGGAAACGATTTAAAACCGTCTAAAAATTTTTTACAACTGTACAAAACTGAGGAAAAAGGAGTCAAAAAAATGGTTAACAACTGAGAAAAACAGTCTAAAAATTGTTCACAACTGTTCAAAACAATCTAAAAATTGTTTACAACTGAGAAAAACTGAGAAAACAGTTGAAAACCGTCCAAAAATGGTTTACAACTGTTCAAAACAGTCTAAAAATTGTTTACAACTGTTCAAAACAGTCTAAAAATTGTTTACAACTGTTCAAAACAGCATAAAAATTGTTTGCAACTGTTCAAAACTGAGAAAAACAGTCGGAATCGTTCTAAAACCGTCTAAAAAGTGTCACCAACACACTTTGATAATCGTTGAAAAAAGTACAAGTTTTGATCCATTTTCTTAAGGTTCGTCAAATGGCCCGGTAGCGAAATAAACGGTTTCTCGGTCCAGGGTTTGTTTATCGTGATCATTTTCTTGAGGTCTCAAACGGGAGGCTTCCATCATGAGCGAGAAGGCGTGTTTTTCACCCAGCTTTGAAATGACAGCTGTGCAATACTAAATTATACCTTCCCCTCCATGTTATTTATGAAGACTTTGTCAGTTTTACAAATCATCCCCGCCCTCTGCCCCGCCCGCCGATTTTCTTTACCCACAAGAATTCGAATTTTGGAGAAAAATGCACTTGAAATCAATAAAAGGCAAAGAAGGCCGCAAAAGGGTCAATCGAAAATGTAGAAATGCTGTAATTATTTAATTATTACATTCCGTCGAATATATTGCATGTATAAATAACGATGGCCCGGTGTGGTTCTGTGGGAACAAAAGAGGTGTCGGTAAAGTTGATGGTGTATATTATGATATAAATAGTCTAAAGAATGTTGGTGGGTCGAAGGAGTGGATCCCCCGCTGTTAGCTAACAGTGTCCAAACAGCGGGGAGTCCCCTTTGTAGGGTTCGCTCCGACCCCCACACCAAAACAACACTTGTTTTTACAATACAAACACCGGACAAATCGTTTCCGCCGAATAGTGCTCGTCTTTTCCGCGTTTTCGCTCTTTCCGAGGGTCGGACATTTCGAAAGCAGAGCGGAGGAAGAGGGACCGAGATCTTAATCTCATCCACTCAGAAAATGACTTCCTCCCAAACGAGTCTACGCCCCTCCTTCAATGGGAAAAAGAGCGAAAAAGAACTTGGAAATAATATTATGTATGTAAATGAAACGGCCCTTTTATTCTTTCTTCCGTTCCCACTTAGCTAACCATTTCTTCAACCGAGTTATGACATTCCGTATCTTTTATCATCACCGCTATCGCCGTCACCTTCTTTTCCACTCACCATCGCGATTTATCAACTTTTTAAACGAGAAAATAGTCCACAGTTTAGGAAGATGCTAGGATATCAGTGTTGATATTTTGAGCATGCAAATTGGGAAACTTTGTTGGGTTAATTTGGCAACACTGCAAACCCACAAAATTGAGCTTTTGACAATGTAGCCATTTTGGACAATTTAACACAAATTAGGCTACTTTGTTGGGCCTAATCTGGCAACACTGAAACCCTACAAAGTTAAGCTTTTGACAGTGTTGCCATTTTGGGCAATTTACCCCAAATTGGGCTACTTTGTTGGGCCTAATATGGCAACACTGCAATTCCACAAAGTTTGGCTTTTGACAGTGTTGCCATTTTGGGCAGTTTATCCCAAATTGGGAAACTTTGTTGGGTTAATCTGGCAACACTGCAATGCCACAAAATAGAGCTTTTGACAATGTGGCCATTTTGGACAATTTATCGCGAATCGGGCTACTTTGTTGGGTCTAATCTGGCAACAATGCAATCCCACAAAGTTTGGGCTTTTGACATCGTTGCCATTTTGGGCAGTTTATCGCCAATTGGACAACTTTGTTGGGTCTAATCTGGCAACACTGCAACCCCACAAAGTTAAGCTTTTGACATCGTTGCCATTTTGGGCAATTTAAAGGACATAGCAAAGATCCTACCCAGGATTCGATTGCAACCTTTATTTCTAGCAACTCATAAATTTTGTATTAAAAATTATATAATTACTAGTTATTATGATTAAATTGCATTTTCATCGGCGGGAAGGAGCTAAACGTCAACTGAATACGAAATAACAATCAAGCTAAGTTTGAAATGATCCTTAAAATGGGCGTTTAATAGCCACTTAATCTTTAATCGGGAACCTCTTATTTTTAGATAATTCGATGGTTTATTCCATTTACCATCGGGGAAAATTACATATTTTGGGCTAAAAACCAATTTGAGTCAAATTGCATATTGACACCTCGCCTTTTAAAAATTTATTCGACAGGTGCCTTTGTCTAAAAGTTGGCACCTGGTTTATTGGAGTCAATCTTTTTATTAAAATGGATTTATTTTGGGCATTTTTCTAAATAGTCCAGTCGCCAGAGCAAAAAAAAAAGGGGGTCTGCTTGAAGAAATTGGGGACTTAACGACACTTTTACAGTTTGTTCGGGGCTATGGTGGGATGACTCTCTTAATTTTTCGAACTCGAGAAACCTGTGCTACCCTCAGGAGGGGCGAAAAACCAAGCTGATTTTCGGTTTTTTGCCTATAAGTCCTAAACTAGGGGTACGGCCTAGCGACTCTGATACACCGGTTCCCACTAGATCACCGAAGTTAAGCAGAGTCGGCCGAGGTTAGAACATGGATGGGTGACCACTCCAGTCATATTCATGTTCTAAACGCGGCGCTGTATTCCCTATCTCCCTACTCAGGGGATTGAGGCAATGAGTAGTACCTTTAGTGAGGTACGATTTGGTCAAACGCTTCAAATATTAATTGTGTAAGACGTTTGACCACGTCTGACCGTGCCTATGGCTTAGGAGGGCTAGCCTCCCGGACGTTAAAAGTCCTAAACTAAGCGTTTTATGACAAAACACACTCTATTCAATATTGCAGGGCATACAATTTTCAACAATTTTTAACTTAATAAATTTTCCCGTAACCTTACTGCTTATCGAGATACGCCCTATCAAAGTTTGAGAATTTCAAAAAACAGATGGTTTAGGCCCTCTGACAGATGGTATTTTAAATACTAATTTTTGGGTCATATCTGACATGAAGACATAAAAATCATCGTCAGCCATTTGAAAGTGGTTGAGAAGGGGTGGCAGACGGTCAGGCTGACGGTGGTTTGATTTCCACTTTAGTAAGCTTTACGGGAGAACGCCAAGTCCCAGCAAGTCCGGATTAGTCTCATTTTAAAGGTAATTTAATTACTAAGGATGAATACTAACAGTCGAATTTCGCTATCTTTTATGGTTTCAAAATGGTCAACAAAAACATAAATTACTTTGTCTAGATCGCGAATTTCTCGTTTCACTAAATCGCTGACTGCTTCCAAACCACAAAAGATAGCGAAATTTGACTCTTAGTATCCGTCCTTAGCAATTAAATTACCTTTAAAATGAGACTAATCCGGACTTGCTAGGACTCAGCGTTCTCCCGTAGCACCACTAAATGTATGACACAATGTGAAAATATTGGAAATTTTTCAAAGTTCAAAGCCTTACCACTTCCAAACCATAAACGATAGCGAAATTTGACTCTTAGTATTCGTCCTTAGTAATAAAATTACCTTTAAAATGAGACTAATCCGGACTTGCTGGGACTTGGCGTTCTCCCGTAAAGCTTACTAAAGTGGAAATCAAACCACCGTCAGCCTGACGCTGGCCGTCTGCCACCCCTTCTCAACCACTTTCAAATGGCTGACGATGATTTTTATGTCTTCTTATGTCAGATATGACCCAAAAATTAGTTAATTAAATTTAAAATACCATCTGTCAGAGGGCCTAAACCATCTGTTTTTTGAAATTCTCAAACTTTGATAGGGCGTATCTCGATAAGCAGTAAGGTTACGGGAAAATTTATTAAGTTAAAAATTGTTGAAAATTGTATGCCCTACAATATTGAATAGAGTGTGTTTTGTCATAAAACGCTTAGTTTAGGAGTTATAGGCAAAAAACCGAAAATCAGCTTGGTTTTTCGCCCCTCCTGAGGGTAGCACAGGTTTCTCGAGTTCGAAAACTTAAGAGAGTCATCCCACCATAGCCCCGAACAAACTGTAAAAGTGTCGTTAAGTCCCCAATTTTTTCCATGTTCAATGTATATATTGACTGGACTAAAATGGAAAAAAATTGAAAATTTTTTTAAACGTTTTTTTTTCAATCTAGTTCCCCCAAAAACAATTTTTTTTGTTATTTATTATTTTGGGTTTTAATTATATTGAATGTTGATGGAGTTGTCAAGCGGCTAATGACTTGGAAGAGGCCGCCAGTTTACTAAACGTCGAATTAGAATGTAAATCTCCAATTTTGCTCAGCCGAAAACGACGTAAACAGAACAAAAATGACCCTCCATCAATTTTTCCTCCCGTTTTCAATTTTCGAACCGTGAATAATGAAGTTTGAATAATTTTTTTATCTAATTAATACCAAGAATGGCCTTGATGGCTTATAAAAATAGACTCGGAGACTGATCAAATCTTCTTCCTTACAAAGAGAAAGGTCTGGTTTATTGAAATGGAGCCCCCAAAAAGGGACAAAATCTCCATTTTTGCTGCCTTATTCCTAGCCAAGGCCCTACTCTGTATAGTTCAGACGTGGGGGATATTGGACCACCCTGCAAAATCGGCGGCACAATTTTTTTTCTTCCAAAATCGTGATGTCGAAATGAAAGTTAATAAAAGTGTTCCACCATCTGCGTATCTTGATTTAAGACCCCAGACGTTCCCCACCCCATATCTAAATCTTGTGACAGCGATTACTACGGCGTTTTTTAACCGATTTTGAAATTATTAACAGATTTGGAAACAGCTCATCGTACCCTACAAAACGTATACCTGGTTTTTTGAAAATAAGTTTTCCCGGAAAATTCGTTTCCCGATTTTCCGGAAGAAAATTTTTTTCGGAAAAAGTGCTCTCGTATCAGTCTAGAGTTTATTGAATCAAAGAGAATGCGCTTTTCAGAAAAAAAATCGGACCATTTTTAGTGCCCAAAAAGAGGAAAAAACTTTTTGACATGTTCCCTCTCTCTCTCGCACACTTGGTAGAATTTAATTGTCTGATCCGCCTTAAACCCCTTTGTTACCCTTTATAATTTCGAAAACGATCCGGTTTCACAATTATAAGTCGGTAAAAAAAAAAAAGGGAGAGAAAATGAGAGGTCGCCTATTAAAATAAATTTGGTGAACGTGGTCGAAGGTTGGGAATTTTGTTGAGGTAAGACATTGTTTTGAGTTGAATTTCGAGTTGAGCGGGGCGGCGGGCGAGGGTTCGTGTCGGGCTAACGGCCGGCCCCTGCCCTGCCCCGGCTACCCAGATCACGTACTCCTACTAAATAATTATTATAAAATCCACACCGGCCCACCGAACCCACCGCACAAGCACCTTCTTTCTCAGGGATCGAAATTCTAAGAAAGTTGATTCCGGTTGGAAATGTAGAGAAACTCAAAATGGAATTTGTACAGTTTTTGAAGCAAAAACTATTTTTACAAAATCAAATCTTCAAAATTATTATATTTTGGATGAAATCAAAAAGTGAAATTTTTCGGACCCAAAAAGTGAAGAAGGGTGAGGTCGAAAATAATGTTTTTATATCCCGAAAATGACTTCAGATTCTTGTTTTTCACCCTAAAAATAGTCAAAAACCAAATTTTGGATGAAATCAAAAAATGAAAATTTTGGGGCCCAAAAAGTGAAGAAGGGTCCCCTCTTTGGTGAAATGGAACAAAATTTTTATATATCCCGAAAATGACTTCAGATTCTTGTTTTTAACCCTAAAAATAGTCGAAAACCAAATTTTGGATGAAATCAAAAAATGAAAATTTTGGGGCCCAAAAAGTGAAGAAGGGTCCCATCTTTGGTGAAATGGAAAAAAATGTTTTTATATCCCGAAAATGACTTCAGATTCTTGTTTTTAACCCTAAAAATAGTCAAAAACCAAGTTTTGGATGAAATCAAAAAATGAAAATTTTGGGGCCCAAAAAGTGAAGAAGGGTCCCCTCTTTGGTGAAATGGAACAAAATTTTTATATATCCCGAAAATGACTTCAGATTCTTGTTTTTAACCCTAAAAATAGTCAAAAACCAAATTTTGGATGAAATCAAAAAATGAAAATTTTGGGGCCCAAAAAGTGAAGAAGGGTCCCCTCTTTGGTGAAATGGAAGAAAATTTTTATATATCCCGAAAATGACTTCAGATTCTTGTTTTTAACCCTAAAAATAGTCAAAAACCAAATTTTGGATGAAATCAAAAAATGAAAATTTTGGGGCCCAAAAAGTGAAGAAGGGTCCCCTCTTTGGTGAAATGGAAAAAAATGTTTATATATCCCGAAAATGACTTCAGATTCTTGTTTTTAACCCTAAAAATAGTCAAAAACCAAATTTTGGATGAAATCAAAAAATGAAAATTTTGGGGCCCAAAAAGTGAAGAAGGGTCCCCTCTTTGGTGAAATGGAAAAAAATGTTTATATATCCCGAAAATGACTTCAGATTCTTGTTTTTAACCCTAAAAATAGTCAAAAACCAAATTTTGGATGAAATTAAAAAATGAAAATTTTTGTGCCCAAAAATGAAGAAGGGTCCCCCCTTTGGTGTGGTCGAAAAAAAAGTTTTCATTTCCCGAAACCGACTTCAGATTCTTGTTTTTCACCCTAAAAATGGTCAAAAACCACATTTTGGGTGAAATCGAAAAATAAAAATTTTTAGCTATTTGGGGATCTTATGTAACTTCAATGCCGGGATGAATAAAAAAAAGATTCTAGACAAGGTCTAATTTACCAGACGCTCATCTTTTCTTCTTCTCTCTCACTCTAATCTTCTCTTTCTCCAATGCCAACTTATTTTTGATTATTACCTTGGCTAGTCTTGTCGTGACGTATTCCATCTCAAAAACAAAAGACAAAACTACCGAATACTTTGACGTTTCTTGTCATTTCCTCAAGAACTACTCAACCGAATTTTTCATTCGATGAGCAGTCGAAAAAGGTTTTCGACGAATTTTTAAGTTTAATTAGGTTGTGAGTGACCTACCTCAAGTCCTTGGCAATTAAGACTTTTCCCCCACACCTCTTATCTTAATTAAAACTTCTTACACCTGTTCTCACCCTTTAATTCGACAAACTACACTTATTGTCAAGTTAAGAATTAGATCCGGAAATGTCCTACTATCGTTACATCATTTAGGGCTATTTTCGGAACAAACTTTCTATCATAGAAGTTATAGTTCCATTTTTATTTATAGCCTCCTCGATGATAAGTTATTTTGTGACTTTTGGTATAGTATCAGCAAGCCTCACAGTTTCTTCAATTCTGCCCACAATGGCTTCCTATCGATAAACCTTTCTTTTAGCAATGATAATTATTTTGGGCACACATTACGGCTCTTAAGTATGTTAGACCTGCCATTCGGTCAGGTTCGGCGGGTTTTATGACAATTAGGTCCTTTGTTTGTTTTCGAACATTTGGTTTTTGACCATTTTTAGGGTGAAAAACAAGAATATGAAGTCATTTTCGGGATACATAAACATTTTTTTCCACTTCACCAAAGGGGGGACCCTTCTTCACTTTTTGGGCACCAAAATTTTCATTTTTTGATTTCATCTAAAATGTGGTTTTTGACCATTTTTAGGGTGAAAACAAGAATCTTAAGTCATTTTTGGAATATATAAACATTTTTTTTCGTTTTCACCAAAGGGGGGACCCTTCTTCACTTTTTGGGCCCCAAAATTTTCATTTTTTGATTTCATCTAAAATGTGGTTTTTGACCATTTTTAGGGTGAAAAACAAGAATATGAAGTCATTTTCAGGATATATAAATATTTTTTTCCACTTCACCAAAGGAGGGACCCTTCTTCACTTTTTCGATCTCGAAATTTTTATTTTTCGATTTCACCCAAAATGTGGTTATCGACGTTTTTTCGTAAGAAAAACAAGAATCTCAAGTCAGTTTTTGGATATGAAAACTTTTTTTTCGACCTCACCAAAGGGGGGACCCTTCTTCACTTTTTTGACCTGAAAATTTTTTTTTTTTTATTTCACCCAAAATGTGATTTTTGACCATTTTTAGGGTGAAAAACAACAATCTGAGGTCTTTTTTTGGAATTGAAGATCATCAAAATTGGCATTTCAGTAACAAAATAGATAAACTTCGAGCCGAATCCAAAGAGAAAGCAAAAATTCCTGGAATTAGTGATCTTGAGGATAAAATGGGCCACGGTAGCCACTCGGCCGCGTCATTATATCATAAGTGCTATGAAGGGGAAAAAAAAATTCTTTTAAAAATCTGATATTTTGAAGAAGTGTAGGACGAAGGAGTACCTACAGTGTCGCGGACGGGTCAGGTCGATCGTAAAAATGACAACTTCACACGTCCAAAGGTGCCGTCCGCCGTTGACAAAACGTTGAAAACCTTTTAAGGGGTGGGATCGTAAAAGTTTTGCCTTCAATTTCGCCCTCGGCTTATCCATCCCATGAGTTTGCGTTTTTCTTTTAAGCTTTCACCGTCACCGTGATGTAAATTCGTGCCGTAAATATGGCTCGCCGGCCATAAAAATGGCCTCAGCACTGTTTGATGTATTCGACATTTAAAAATACATCGCGAGCTTATAGCCCAAAGAAGAAAAGCCGGTAGTTAAGGAAAAACCCCCTATTTTCTCAAAAATTTGGTGAAAATCGGTGGTTTTCTAACAAAATCTCCATTTTTTGGTCAAAATCTAGCTGAAAAGGGTCTTTTCTTGTCAAAAAGGGCCAATATCGAGCTATTAAGGGTCTTTTCTCTTCAAAAAAGGTTCAAAATTAGGCTAAAAAGGGTCTTTTTTCTGTCAAAAAGGGTCAGAATCTAGTTGGAAAGGGTCTTTTCTTATCAAAAAAAGGTTCAAAGTTAGGATAAAAAGGGTCTTTTTTTGTCAAAAAGGGTCAGAATCTAGCTGAAAAGGGTCTTTTCTTGTCAAAAAGAGCCAAAATCTAGCTAATAAGGGTCTCTTCTTATCATAAAAAGGTTCAAAATTAGGCAAAAAGGGTCTTTTCTTGTCAAAAAGGGCCAATATCGAGCTATTAAGGGTCTTTTCTCTTCAAAAAAGGTTCAAAATTAGGCTAAAAAGGGTCTTTTTTCTGTCAAAAAGGGTCAGAATCTAGCTGAAAGGGGTATTTTCTTATCAAAAAAAGGTTCAAAGTTAGGATAAAAGGGTCTTTTTCGGTCAAAAAGGGTAAAAATCTAGCAGAAAAGGGTCTTTTCTTGTCAAAAAGAGCCAAAATCTAGCTAAAAACGGTCTTTTCTTTTAAAAGTTCAAAATTAGGCAAAAAGGGTCTTTTCTCGCCAAAAAGGGCCAATATCGAGCTATTAAGGGTCTTTTCTTATCATAAAAATGTTCAAAATTAGGCAAAAAGGGTCTTTTCTTGTCAAAAACGATAAAATCTAGGTGAAAAGGGTCTTTTCATATGTAAAAAGGTTCAAAATTAGGCTAAAAAGGGTCTTTTTCCTGTTAAAAAGGGTCAGAATCTATCTGAAAAGGGTCTTTTATTATCAAAAAAGGTTCAAAGTTAGGATAAAAAGGGTCTTTTTCCTGTCAAAAAGGGTCAGAATCTAGCTGAAAGGGGTATTTTCTTATAAAAAAAAAAAGGTTCAAAGTTAGGATAAAAAGGATCTTTTTCTGTCAAAAAGGGTCAGAATCTAGCTGAAAAGGGTCTTTTCTTGTCAAAAAGAGCCAAAATCTTGCTAATAAGGGTCTCTTCTTATCATAAAAAGGTTCAAAATTAGGCAAAAAGGGTCTTTTCTTGTCAAAAAGGATAAAATCGAGCTGAAAAGGGTCTTTTCATATGAAAAAAAAAAGGTTCAAAATTAGGCTAAAAAGGGTTATTTTCCTGTCAAAAAGGGTCAGAATCTAGCTGAAAGGGGTATTTTCTTATCAAAAAAGGTTCAAAATTAGGCTATAAAGGGTCTTCCTGTCAAAAAGGGTCAGAATCTAGTTGAAAAGGGCCTCTTCTTTTCATTCTTCATTTTTGGAAGAGGGAGGGCGGAACGCTGCCGCAATACCTTCAACTTTCCGTTATTTAGATTTGCCTTCTTAACACCCTCCAGAACATTCGAGGCGGAGTATTACCATTTTGAAGATTTACGACTTGCCTTTACTATTTTCCTTATTCTCTCGATGAATTATTGGTTTTCGTTCCAAAAGCGTCTCGACTTGTGAGTTCGGACTTCGATTCCAAGTTTTGTGGTTTCAAAATAAAAATTTCAACACTTTTCCATCTTCTGCGACTTTGCAGACCCGCTATAAATTAAAAATGCTTAAAATGTGGCTGCTGTGTTCAAAATCCCACGGTGGACCGCACATATTGAAATAGAAAACGTTGAGGTGAACCGCAGATTATTAAGGACGGCACGAAACTCCATTTCTAAGGAAGAACTTGGGTCTGACGAGGTCTTAAGAGGTCAGACCCTCACCTCGTCGTCACCACATAAGTCATGTGAAATACGCAAATCCTTTCAGTCATAAAGAACATTTGGGTTCATAAGACTTCGCGTATAAACGAACAAATTGTTCGTTTTTTGTCGCCTCGTAGCTCATATACCTTTGGTCCTACAAAAAATCTAACTAAATAAAATCTGTAGGAAATTCATTAAGCTTTAATTTTGTACTTAATATGTTTCCGTCTAGGACGTACCGTTTTCGAGATATTTGCGAAAAACCGTGAAAGTTCGCCTTTAAACCATTATCGATTCAGCAATACTGATACGATTTTTAGAGTAGGAACTAAACCATTTGGGCTCATAAGACTTGATTCTTCGCGTATAAACGAACAAATTGAAAATCCTGTTTTTTGTCACCTCGTTGCTCATATACGTTTGGTCCTACAAAAAATCTTACTAAATAAAATCTGTAGGAAATTCATTAGGCTTTAATTTTGTACTTAACATATTTCCACCTAGGACGTACCGTTTTCGAGATATTTGCGAAAAACCGTGAACGTTCGACTTTAAACCATTATCGATTCTGCAATACTGATACGATTTTTAGAGTAGAAAGTAGAAACCATTTGGGCTCATAAGACTTGATTCTTCGCGCATAAACGAACAAATTGTTCGTTTTTTGTCGCCTCGTAGCTCATATACGTTTGGTCCTACAAAAAATCTCACTAAATAAAATCTGTAGGAAATTTATTAAGCTTTAATTTTGTACTTAATATGTTTGCACCTACGACGTACCGTTTTCGAGATATTTGCGAAAAACCGTGAAAGTTCGCCTTTAAATCATTATCGATTCTGCAATACGTTTTAATCCGATTTTTAGAGTAGAAAGTGAATCGGCTCAAACAAGCGCCCCCATATCGAATAGCTCCGGTCTTCCCTAATCCTCATTATAGTTTATAAAGACATTAAATGTCTTCTCTCCTGATTATAGGCTTTTGTCGTCGAACACATTGAAAATCGTGTTCCGGGTGTTCGACCTTAAGACATCTGCGGGCACTGCTCGAAAAAAAAGCGAGAGATTTGCATTTCGGAATTGAAACAAAAATAAAGGATTTCTCTGCTGGCAATCTTTTGTAATTGACATCGATGATGGAAGCCGGCAGGGGCGAAACGGTCGTGAATTAGTATTGGTCTGATTAACAGCTTTGAATAAATTTAAAAGGGCTACGCGAGGGAAGGTCGAAGGGGAAAAGATTTACGAGTCTTCTCGTCCAAGAAGAGCCGACCAGAACCGCCACTCGCCCAAGGCTATCGAAAACATTCAAAGAACCTAAACCTAATTTGAAATTGGTACCAAAACATCCCATATTTTAGAGGCTACTCTCATAAAAAGAATTCGCAAAAAAAAAACTATATTCTTTCCACAACGCTTTAAAAAAAATTTTTTTTTACCGCCTGTAAAAACGTATCTATTGGACCGATTTTGACAAACTCTTTTTTAATCGACGCAGAATTTTGTCTTCTTTAATTCACTACTAAAATGTTTTCCACAAAATATGAACAGTTTTCGATTTATACGCAAAAAACTGAAAAAAGTCAAGGTTTTTCCATTGAAAAAAGTTGTGCCGACAATGCATGTTGACCCAAATGGACCATTTAAAACAATATATCTTGCAAACCACCTTTTTCAGGTCAAAATGACTATTTCTGCAAAATTACTTCACAATTTGGTCAAATATGATGATTTCCAAAGGAAGCTATTGCGGTGCTACGGAGGCTCCGCGCTTGGATACCTATATATCCGTGATCAGGGCGTTCTGGGGATCGTTTTAAAGCAAAAATTGTATGAACAAGAAGAACAAACCACGAAAGAAAAGTTAACTTTTTCCTTTTAAATGGCAGCATTAATGGGTAGGCAGGTAATAATAATGTTTATTACAGTTTCTATTCTATTTTACGCGTAGGTACATAAACCGGAGGGAATCACAATTAAACGTTTCAAAACGACGAATTCAATTATTAGATTCCTCTTGTGTTGAAAAGTAATTAAATCTCAATTTCAAGCTAAATTATCCAAAAGATAAATCGAGAGGGGGCACTCATAGCGATGACCTTGGAGGTTAAAGGGTTTCATCGAAATCATTTCTCCCATGCGCTTATAACGATGCTTCGGAGGAAGATGAATTACCTTCAGTAAACGTCACCGGGTGGCGATTAATAAAAAAAAGGGTTAAAAACAAAAGGATGATGATGTCGGCACATCTTCATCCTCTTCATTTTTCTTTCCTTTTCTCCCTCCTCACCGGAGTCTTCCACGCTTTCGTTCCGGCCGGCTTTACAAATTTCCAACCTGCACTTCGAAAATAACTCAAAAACCAATTAGTGAAAGGATCCTAAATTAAGAAGCATTTATGCGGTTGCCTTTGGTAACAGTTTGCATATTAATACTCGGTGAGTTCCAGGAAGGAAGAAAAAAAAGTGAGAGGCACAAAAAAAGAGCCGCGTCTTCTCAATCCCGGCCACCTGCAACCTAATTTGTAATAGATTTAAAGGGGGAAAAAAGATGAAAGTCACTTTTTCGTCGATTTTGAGACATTAGCGAGTAATATCTGGTAGAACAACAAGGTGGAAGAAAGATGAGAATCGTCTTGTGCATGAAAAGATTCAGGGGAAGGGAAAAAAAGATGAATGTTGCATCAATATTACAAAAGGATTAATAGAAATCAAACTTTGTTTTTCATATTTCTCGAAATCACTTTTTAGACTTTCATCTTTTTTCCCCCTGGCTCTTCATTTTCAAGCAACTCTGAATATCGCCCAGAATACACTAATGAATACCCTGATCACTGACACATGAATACCCTAATCACCACCTAAGCCTTGATCTGAATACACTGATCATAACCAGAACGACCTGATCACCACCATTTGAATATTCTGAATACCACAATGATTATTTGAATATCATTCTAAATATCCAGACTACCATCCTCTGAATACAACTTTTTCTACTCTAAATAGCTCTGAATACAACTAGAGATAACACCAAGATCCTCGGAATATCGCCCTGAATTGTCACCACCATCTGAATAATCTGAATACCACCATGATTATTTGAGTATCATTATGAATACTAGACTAGCGCCCTCTGAACACAACTAGAGATAACACCAAGATACTCTGAATATCGCCTTGAATACCCCGATCATCATCATCTGAATATTCTGAATACCACCAACACAATCTGAATATCATTCTGAATACCTAGACTACCTCCCTCTGAATACAAATATAAATACTCTGAATACAACTAGAGATAACACCACGATACTCTGAATAACCTTGTCAACACCATCTGAATACCACTATCATTATCTGAATATCATTCTGAATACCTAGACTACCTCCCTCTGAATACAAATATAATACTCTGAATACAACTAGAGATAACACCACGATACTCTGAATAACCTTGTCACTATACCCTGATCACCACCATCTGAATAATCTGAATACCACCATGATTATCTTAATATCTTTTTGAATACGTAGACTAACACCCTCTGAAGACAAATACGAATACTCTGAATATCGCCCCGTATAACCTTGTCAATGCCATCTGAATACCCTGATCACCACCATCTGAATATTCTGAATACCACCATGATTATCTGAACATCATTCTGAATACCCAGACTACTACTGAATATTCTGAATACCACTATGAAAACTGTGAATACAGAGATACCAGCACGATACTCTGAATATCGCCCTGAACACCCTGATCACCACTATCTGAATATTCTGAATACCACCATGATTATCTGAATATCATTCTGAATACACAGATCACCACCTCTGAACATTACGAATATCATTATGAATACAACTCGATACAACGATACACGGAATATCACCCTGCACTGTCAACACCATCTGAATACCCTGATCAGCACACTCTGAATTCCCAGATCGCCACCCACAGAGTATTCTGAATATCACTCTGAATACCCTAATCACCACCCTAATATCAAATAGCAGTTATTTACGATTTATAATATTTGGACATTGCTTTTGATGAGCCCTATTGTACTATTCAGTATGGAGCTACTTAGAGGCCTTGGAGCTTCCCCAGGCTTATCATGGTAACAAAGCTGAAGATTAGAACTCCAGTCTAGACTGGCTTTGAGCATGAGTATTAAGGTATCACGATCTTTTGATTTAAAAATAAAAAGCTCTTAAATCGGGAGAGGTCATAAATTGAGGTGAGAATCCCGGGGCCGATTATAAATTACGAGATGTGTAAAAGTGACATTTTTTACGATTCGAATAATAATAACAATAAAAAAAAAAAGGTTCCGAAGATACAATTAATCTCGAAATGAATCGCTAACCGAAAACGAAGGATGGATCGCTCATAAATATTTTTCGGTATATAAACTTACCGTTTCTAATTTGTAAAGGCGGTCGGGAGGTTCGTGTCCGATGGCGAAGACGGAGGAGATGATGATGATGAAGGGAAAAATATTTTCTTTTCGGCTTGAAACAAAAAGAGAAGGAGGGTATATTAATGGAAATGGAGCCGAGAGCACAATAGCTATAAATCAATAAGATGGTTCCTCCATTAATACCTGTCGGCCCCGGAGGGTTGAGGCTACCTTTTAATTGGATGCAATAATGCTCCCGTTGTCTTGTGCGCTATTACCTCAGGCCTCTTTCGAAAAAACGAAAAATCAAAATACAGAAAACGAAAGCAGTCAATGATGCCACATTTTCGCAATTTGGAACAAGTTCCTTACTTGCAGATTTCTTAAATATCAATGGGGAAGGAGTAGGGTAATTTGACATCTCAAGGGGGTGTCATAGAGAAGGAAACATCAAAATCAGAATTACGCAGAATGTCTCGCGAGAGTGTCATTCTTTTTCATAGCACGAGACAACCGTTTTCGACCCAGAATTTTTGTTTTTAAATTTCGCCCAAAATATGTTTTCCAACGTTTTTTTGTGTGAGAAACACGATTCTGAAGTCGTTTTTGTGGAAAAAAATTTTTATCACTTAATTTACTACAGCAAATAAATGAGGACATAACAATTTTCCCATGCTTTTGGGCTGAGGAACACGATTCTGAAGTTAGTCAACTTTCTCAAAGAGAAGTTATTGTATTACCGTCGGATTCGGGTTTTTGGGGAAGGGTCTTCCAGACCCCCTAGGGTCAAACTGACTTTTGATCTTTGCCGGACATGACTGTCTGTGGTGCCGGCCGTCCGTCGCCTTTTTTTTTCCGGAACACTTCACGGCCACAATTTTCATCCGATTTTCACGAAATTCTCACACAATCTTCCTTTCGTGGTTATCTTGAAAGTGACAAGAGCGATTTTTGAAATTCGACAAAATGGCGGAGATATGTCTGTCTAAAGTTTGCAAAAATGTGCTACGGGCTTTCTACCGGTCCGATCTTCACCAAATTTTAACCAAATAATCTTCACGTGATCCCGATTAAATTTCATTAACTAAGTAGGTAATTAATTATGTAATTAGGTAATTATGACTAATTAACTTAATTTTCCCATTTTCATAAAATTATCACCAAATTCAAGTTATGATTGCAAAAAAAATTTTTTTTAAATTAATTAATTAATTAGGTAATTATATTGTGTTTAAGTGAAATTAGTCCCATTTTCACCAAATTATCACCAAATTCAAGTTATGACTGAAAAAAAATTTTTTTTCTATTAATTAATTAATTAACTAATTAGGTAATTATATTGAGTTTGAATGAAATTAGTCCCATTTTCATAAAATTATCACCAAATTCAAGTTATGATTGCAAAAAAAAATTTTTTTTCAAAAAATAATTAATTAACTAATTAGGTAATTATATTGAGTTTGAGTGAAATTAGTCCCATTTTCATAAAATTATCACCAAATTCAAGTTATGATTGAAAAAAAAAATCTCAAAAATTAATTAATTAATTAACTAATTATTATATATAAAATGAGCGAAAATACCCTTAAAAAGTTTTGAGGGTACCACTTATAAAAAAGTTGAAAAATCTGACTTTTAGCTGTAAGTGCTTCTTGCAATGAGGAAAAATCAAGACTTCAAAAAATTGAGGATTTCCTGACCCTCAGAAATCGTTGATTCATCGAGCTCATGAGGAAGAAAAGTTCGACCTTGTTGTATATTACAGGTATTGTCTCATCTCGATAATAATGATTTATGCATAAAAGCTCCTTTAAAAAGGCTTAAGAGGGGGGATCTCACTAGGGTGGTCGGTAAAACAGGTGCCCTTTGAAACCTCCTGTCATGGCTAATGTTTTATCCGAGTTTCGCAATAGTGATTAAAGACATTGTTTCTCAGATAGAGACGCTTAGCTCTTTTACTTCGTTACAAAGGTGAATTTTTTATTACAGGAACAAAAAATAAAAAAGACGAAGAAAATGATTCTTTTAGTAAAACAGTGGCGGGGAATCTTTGTTATTCTATTTTACGATCCTCCTCGTAAAAGGGAAAAAATGAAAACCTATAAGTTTAAAATTCACAAGTTATTGACGTTGTAAAAGAAGCCTCGATAAAATGCGAAAACCGTCAAGTTGAAAAATAATCAAACTTGCATGACAAAGAATCACAAAGGAACCGGGGATGGAAATCCGAACGTTTTATTACTTCGTAAAAGTCCGAACGATTTGCTCGGGTTCTTGACGTTTTTAAAGGTATTTTTATTCATTTTCGAATCGGAAATGTGGGAAATTTGAAGGTCTTTCGGCTTCACGACATTGTTTTTTCCAATAAAGGCTTCACTGGTCTTAGTGAGTGTAAAGGTTATGATTTTCGTGGTTTTGGAGCATCAAGCTTGAAGTCTTCGTTGCTTATTCAAAGGGTGTAGACTGGATTATCTGCCAGACTTTTGACCCGAAGAAAAAAAGTATCGAAGTAAACCCCCCTTAGAATTCATCTAGGAATCGATTGGCATCAATAACTTTTAGATGTGACGAACATGCTGCTCCAAAACGACTCCAACTTCGTTATTTTAAATACGAATCCTATGTTTTGACGATGGAAATCGATTCTACGCTTAATTTCCAGTAAATTTTACTTAAAACACTTTTTGATAGGACCAAAAGTTCCGGAGCTACGTATACTGTGGCACAAGCCGATTATCTGCTTTTGACCTGACAAAAAAAGTAACAAAGTAAACCCCCCTTAGAATGTGGCAAGGAATCGATTGGCATCAATAACTTTCGGATGCGACATACAGGGTGCTCCAAAACGACCCTAACTTCGTTATTTTAAATACGAACCCTATGTTTTGATGGAAATCAGTTCTACGCTTAATTTCCAGTAAATTTTACTTAAAACACTTTTTTGATAGGACCAAAGGTTCTGGAGTTACCAATGGTTGTGGCACTTAGCTCCCGAACATCGAAAAAGTAGATTAAGTAAAATTTACTGGGAATCAAGCGTAGAATCGATTTCCATGGTCAAAACATAGGGTTAGTATATAAAATAAAGAAGTTCGTTTTGGAGCACAATATATGTCCCATCCAAAAGTTATTGATGCCAATCGTTTCCTCGCCGTATTCCAAAAGGGGTTTACTTCGTTACGTTTTTTCGTCAGGTCAAAAGTCTGGCAGATAATCAAACACTTTTGTTGTTTACGCGAAAACGTCGAAATGTTGGGAGGGATGCGAGTCACATGAAGCCCGTGAGGGGGTGGTCGAATGGGATCCCCCGCAGGTCGAAACAAGTCCAACACAGCGAAAATAGCGGATTGGCTGAAGGTGAAAGGGATCGATTCACAAGTGGGAGGCTGCGCACTCCAACCCCATTCCGAACACATTTTATCTACGGGACATCAAATCCATCACAATCTCCTCCTCCGCACGGTAAACTCCACAAGTAACCTCCCCAGACGCTTTAAAAATCCCGATTCCAGACTATTTTTTTCAACTTTCACATCAAGCGCTAACCTATACCAAACAAAACGTTATTGCCCGTTTGATTAACCTAACCTTTAAAACGATAATTATTGTTAATTGGCTATTTCATGCTCGTCAAAAGTTCATCCTATTTGGTGATGAGAGTGTGGTTCTTTAAATTGTACAATGGAGGCCTCAAAATGGCATTCCCAAGGATTCCTATTTGAAAGAAGCATAGCATTTTGTGAAAGTTCTCTTACCTTGTGATCCTTTGCCCGTCATATAGTCTTCTTTACAAATAAATTTACTATCGTCTAAGACGTAGAGTTCTTCTCCAGTTGAGAGCTGCTTTCTGCAGATCATGCACGTGAAACAGTTCAAATGGAACACTTTACCCCGAGCTTTTCTCACGAGGTCACTTGGTGATATGCCTTGGAGGCAGCCGCCGCATTTAGTCCCGTACCGCCTGCGAAAGAGAAAACGATGAGACACCCACAGAGAAACAAAAAAAAGAAGAAATGCGTGAATTTTAAAACATGGAGAGAGATAGAGATGTCGGGATTTTTCAAAGAAATCCCTTTATGTCCTTGGATCGAAGCGTTTACGATCTTGTCACAGACAATAATCACCGCGACTTTAATAGCTTGTCTTTTCCCTTCTAACCCTTTTTGACATTGATGGCCTTTTTGAAGCGAAATCAAATTTTCCGTTACTTTTTCACACGGAATTCTCACATACAGTGGGTCGCCGATCGGGCCAAAAATTTTTTTTTGTGATTCTACATCATAAAATAACGAGCGTTTCTTCCAATTGGCCCCTTAGAGTCAAAATACGATTTTTTCAAAATCGACGAACAAGCTATTGATTTCTATGTAAAATTGCACGAGGAATACGATGGCATCAGTTAAAAAATTCAAAGACTAATATTTTTCGAGTTATCGCTAAAAAACCGCTTTTGGAACTAAGTAAACTACCCCAGGAAAAATTTTCTCGTCAAAAACAACATTATATTCGTACTCAGCACCCTAAAAAACCTTTAGATATTAAATTTTATCAAGGAATCACTAAGGGAAAAAAAAAATTATTTTTTAATCTTGATAAAATTTAATATATATGGGTTTTTTGGGGTGCTGAGTACGAATATAATGTTGTTTTTGACGATAAAATTTTTCCTGGGGTAGTTTACTTAGTTCCAAAAGTGGTTTTTTAGCGATAACTCGAAAAATAATGGTCCTAGAATTTTTTAGTTGATTCCATTGGATTCCTCGTGCAATTTTACATAGAAATCAATAGCCTATTTATGGATTTTGACGAATTTTGACTACAAGGGTGGTTAGGGGTCCAGAGAGTCTGAAATGAAAACCTGTCACAAAAATTTTTGATTCTGAGACTACCGCCCCCATTGGAATAAGGAGATTTTCTGACCTAAAAGGTTCAAAATCAGGCTAAATAGGGTCTTTTCTTGTCAAAAAGTGTCAAACTCTAACAGAAACAGGGTCTTTTTGTTTCAAAATTATTCGAAAAAGGGTCTTTTCTTGTCAAAAACGGTCAAAATCTGTCTAAAAAAAGTTTTTCCACGTCAAAAAGGGTCTAAATCTGGCTGAAAAGGGCCGGTTTTTGTCAAAAACATTTAAAATCTGACTGAAAAGTGTCTTTCCTTGTCAAAAAAAGGTCGAAATCTAACAGAAAAAGGTCAATTATTGTCAAAAAGGTTCAAAATCAGGCTAAATATGGTCTTTTCTGGTCAAAAACGGTCAACTTTTGTCTATAAAATGTTTTTCCACGTCAAAAAGGGTCTAAATCTGACTGAAAAGTGTCTTTCCTTGTAAAAAAAAGGTCAAAAATTAACAGAAAAAGGTATTTTCTTATCAAAAAAATGTTCAAAATCTGGCTGAATAGCGTCTTTTCTTGTTCTTTTTTTAAAAAAATCCCTTTCAACTCGACATAAGTACAGTAAGGGCGATATTATGTCGAGTTTTAGGGCAAAATACACCCAACGTGAGCAACTACAAAGCCTTTTTCTTGGGATTTTACGAGTTGGGCTACAAAATCAGGTTCTGGATTTAAAAATAAAGTGAGAATTGGGCAACTTATAGGAAAAATCTTGAGAAAATGACGATTTTTTGAAATAACCCTCAGAAATGCGGCTTCCATCTCTTCCCCTGACAGAGGCGGATCCAGGAATTTGTAAGGAGGGGGCAGACCACAAAATCAAAGCTTAAAAAAAGTTTTAAACTTAATCTTTAAAAGGCTCTTGAAACATCGATTTTGAAGTTTTTGACGAAAAATTGTCTCTTTAAACGTTGGTTTTGAGGTTTTTGCCGAAAAATAATTGTCTCTTAAAACGTTGATTTTGTGGTTTTTGACGAAAAATTGGCGCTTAAAACGTCGATTTTGAGGTTTTCGCCGAAAAATAATTATCTCTTAATACGTTGATTTTGAGGTTTTTGATGAAAGATTGGTTTTCAAATAATGTAAATTTTAAGGTTTTTGACGAAAGAGAGCCTTAAAACGTTGATTTTGAGGTTTTTGACGAAAAATTGTCTCTTAAATATCTTAAAACGTTGATTTTGAGGATTTTTGACGAAAAATAATTGCCTCTTAATAGTTAATTTTAAAGCTTATGATGAAAAAATGTCTCTTAAAACCTTCGATTTGAGGTTTTTGAGGAAAAATTTGGCTTTGTTAATTTCGATTTTAAGGTTTTTGACAAAAATTTGGCTCTTAAAACCTTGATTTTGAAGTTTTTGATGAAAAATTCGCTCTCAAAATGTTCATTTTGACGAGTTTTTGGACGAATAATTGGCATTAAATTGTTAATTTTGCCTTTTGTTAATTTGTTAATTTTTTGCCTTGTTAATTTTTTTATAAAATTGTCTTCATTAACGTGAATTTTGTGTTCTTTTGCCACTCTGGATCCGCCCCTGTCCCCTGAGCAAAGCATGGCACTGCGGAAACCATCCCCAAAGCTAGTAAAAAATCCTGGAACCTGGTTTATTCGCCCAACAAATTGAATTATAAAATAAAAAGAACGAACCAGTTCTCCCTTACCTGAAGAAGTCGTTCCGGCAGAAAAGCTTCCCCTCGCGGCTAAAACACTTATCGGTGAGATTCCCGTGGCAGTCGACACATCGGACGCATTCCGCGTGCCACGTCCGGTCGGAAACGTTCAGAAGGTATTTGTCTAAAATCGGTTTTTCACATCCCGCGCATACGATAATCATTGCGCTCCCCCCCACCAAACTGCCTCCACCACGACCTGAAACAAAAAGAAAAAGAAAATTAAACATAAACGGTATTTATACGGATGGCCGGTCACGATGCAGTTATCATCACTATCGAAGTAGGGACCTATAAAGGGGAAGGGGATTAGTTCTCCCAGTATCAAAACAGGATTTTTTTTTCGCTCCAACGAATCTGAAACCAACGAGGGGTTTATCTTCTTTAATCCGTTTATGATACAGTCACGCACACAAGGGACAAACAAACAACCCGACAATTTTCAAGTTTCCCCCGCAAGTGTTTCCTCGATGAAGGGAACGTAAAAACGCAAGAAACTGTCAATCAGACATGTCAGTTCAACGGACGCTTTCACGTAAACCTTTTCGACGTCCAAACGCGATGTTTTATCAATGTCAGAAACGCCCTCGTAGGATTCGATTAGTTGTAAAATTAGCATATTTCACTTCCAAATTAGAAAAAACATTTTGACGTCGACATTAGGTGGCTTCATTTCAAAAATCGAGGAATGCAACATCCTTGCCAAATCAAAAGCCTCTTGAGGGACTTAAACCCCATGCCATGTTTATTCAGGACCAGTGGCCACTTTTGTGGCTTTTTGTTTATTTGTCGAAAACGTCAAGTCCCTGTCTGCGGTAGATTTCCAGCTGACCGAAACTCTCCGGGATTCTTATTTAAAATTCATAATTCACATTTTTTTAACCGACATTTAAACCGAAAAGGAGAAAAAAAATGATGGAAAACGTAGTAATGATCTGAGGAACAAAAGATGACAGATTTGATACCTGGGCAGGTCAAACGATCGGTTATCCACGGGATGCCGTTTTCTTCGGCTCTTCCCAGACCGAAAAAGCCTCGACTTATCCACGTTGCGCAAAAACGGTTGTTTAGTAAGTGTTGTTTAATTTCTGAAAACAACTGGGGGAAGAGACTCGACCGTTCTTTGCGAAGATCGTTTCGTTGGAGGGAGGCGGACAGAGTTTACCGGAAATTAAAAGCCACGCGTCCATTGAATAATGCATCCCGGACGCCTCTGAAAATCTATGGTTCTCCGGACCCCAAACGTACAAGCTCAAAAATATAAATCAAAAACATTTTCTCAAACTTTTTGCATTTTTACCATAATCTGCAATATCGACCTATTTTTCCACTTTTCAAAAAACCGCTTTCGAACATTATTTATTCTTTCATGTTTGTTTCGATTGCGTAATTTTTCGTTTTTCGAAGTTCAAGCCTTCGACGAGAAAGAGAAAGAATGAGAAAAAGAAAACAAAACCGGTTCGTTTAGTTACATATTTATTACTCCACATAAATTTCGGTTTCGAAGATAAAAAAAAATTATTTTTCTAACATCTAGTCAAAATGTGCACTTCTAGGGTGGACAAATATCCAATTTCATAAAATTTTAGCAGAAAAAGATTTAAAAGGTGTTAAGGTGGATCAGACAATTAAATTCTACCAAGTGAGCGAGAGAGAGGGAAGATGTCAAAAAGTTTTTTCCTTGTTTTGGGCACTAAAAATGGTCCGATTCTGAAAAGCGCATTCTCTTTGATTTGGAAAACTCTAGACTGATACGGGAGCACTTTTTCCGAAAAAAATTTTCTTCCGGAAAATCGGGAAACGAATTTTCCGGGAAAACTTTTTTTCAAAAAAACCAGGTATACATTTTGTAGGGTACGACGAGCTGTTTCCAAATCTGTTAATAATTTCAAAATCGGTCAAAAAACGCCGTCGTAATCGCTGTCACAAGATTTAGGCAGGGGGTGGGGAGCGTCTGGGGTCGTAAATACGATACCAATAACAGGGTCCCACCTATAAAAACATAAAAACCGGAGGATGAAACCACAGTAGAAAAAAACGCTAAAAGATACCTTGAATACGTTTAAAAAGGTCCTGGTAGTTATGGAAGTGGAAAAAAGGAAACTTTCTCAAAAAGTGGCCTGTATATGGTGATTTTCCGCCAAAATTTCCATTCTTGGAAAGGCGGAACGCTTCCACCTTCCTAGCCTTAATCTCCTAATGTGTGTAGCACGCGAGTACAGCACTTTTACCAAAAAACATCAATAATGGATCTATTGAACAAATTTTCCCCATAAATTGACATTCAAAAAATGTTAGTATCCAGTTTTATCCTTTCCATGCTGTATTGTTCCAAGATAATAATAAAAGTCTCTTTAACGGTTAGTATACAAGCAAAATAATAATAAAAAGTTAAATAAATAAATAAAACCTCACGTTTGCTTTCAGAATTATTTGTCGTTATGGCTCGGCCCATTCAGAATTTTCAGAATTCACTCAAATATCCAGAACATCGATTTCTGAAAATAATAGATAAAGTAATATAAACTTTTTCAAAATTTTTTCCGCTTGATGGAGACGAAATGAATAAAAATTAAGATTTTTGAAGCCTACTCGAAATATAACCTATTGATAAACTATAAAAAAATTTAACTTTTAGAAATGATAGAAAACTTCTTAACATTTGGGGAGCTTTTTGAAAAATCCCCATTTGGGAAGGAATGGAAAAAATGGGGAGGGGAGAAATGTACCAGTATATCTTTTGTTGATATCAAGACACTCCTCCTGGCCAATGGAACGCTCGTTATCTTCCCACAAGGGCACTTACGAGATAATAAAACCGAATAACAAAACTAGGTACAAATGAGATGAATTATATATGTATTTTAACGGGAAATTCTCACCCCCCCCCCTTTTTCGTGAATAATTAAAAAAAAAAGTTTAAAAGGGCTTCTCAAGTCATAAAGGGATCAAAAATCAACCTAAAAAGGGCCCAATTCGTCGAAAAGGAATAGTATTTAGTTAAACAGGGCCCCTAGTGCCCAAAAAGGATCAAAAATCAAGCTAACTAGATACTATTCCTTTTACGACAAATAGGGGCCCTTATGAGCTTTTTTTTTGGCACTAGGGCCCTATTTAAATACTTTTCGTTCTTCAACGACAAAATGGCCTCTTTTAGCTTGATTTTTGATACTTTTTAGATAGGTAATATGGGCCCAACTAGATACTAACAATTTCTTGATGACAAATAGGGCCCTAGTGCCCAAAAAGGATCAAAAATCAAGCTAACTAGATACTATTCCTTTACGAAAAATAGGGGCCCTTATGAACTTAATTTTTTTTGGCACTAAGACCCTATTTAAATACTTTTCGTTCTTTTACGATAAAATGGCCTCTTTTGGCTTGATTTTTGATACTTTTTAGATAGGTACTAGGGGTCCAACTAGATAATAACAATTCCTTGATGACAAATAGGGCCCTAGGGCCCAAAAAGGATCAACAATCACGCTATATTTTGATTTTGATTTTTGATTCTTTTTGAGCATAAGGGGCCCAACTAGATACTACCAATTCCTTGATGACAAATAGGGCCCTAGGAGGATCAACAATCAAGCTAACTAGATACAACTCTTTTACGGCCAATAGGGCCCTTATAAGCTTGATTTTTGACCCTTTTAGTACACTAGGGGCCCTTTTTAATTATATTTCGTTCTTTTAGGACAAAATGGCCTCTTATGACTTGATTATTGATATTTTTTGGACCCTAGGGGCCCTACTAAACGTTTTTTAACACAAAACCGCCTCATTTAGCTTGATTTTTTTGCCTTTTTTTGACACTAGGGGCCCAACTTGATACTACAAATTTCTTTATGACAAATAGGGCCCTAGTGCCCAAAAAGGATCAAAAATCAAGCTAGATACTACTCGTTTACGGCAAATAGGGCCCTTTTAAGCTTCATTTTAGACCGTTTTTGAACACCAGGGGCCCTATTTAGCCATATTTCGTTCTTTTACGACAAAATGGCATCTTGTAGCCCTGATTTTTGATAGTTACTAGGGGCCCAACTAGATACTACAAATCCCTTTTATGAAAACAAAATGTCCCTAGTAAAAAAAGAGTATCAAAAACTAGGGGCCCAACTTGTCGTTAAAGAACGAAATCTAGTAAATAGGGCCCCTAGTGCCCAAAAAGGATCAAAAATCAAGCTAGATACTACTCGTTTACGGCAAATAGGGCCCTTTTAAGCTTCATTTTAGACCGTTTTTGAACACCAGGGGCCCTATTTAGCCATATTTCGTTCTTTTACGACAAAATGGCATCTTGTAGCCCGATTTTTGGATAGTTACTAGGTGCCCAACTAGATACTACAAATCCCTTTTATGAAAAATATGTCCCTAGTAAAAAAAGGATCAAAAATCGAGGCCATTTTGTCGTTAAAGAACGAAATCTAGTTAAATAGGGCCCCTAGTGCCTAAAAAGGATCAAAAATCAAGCTAGATACTACTCGTTTACGGCAAATAGGGCCCTTTTAAGCTTCATTTTTGACCGTTTTTGAACACCAGGGGCCCTATTTAGCTATATTTCGTTCTTTTACGACAAAATGGCATCTTGTAGCCCGATTTTTGGATAGTTACTAGGTGCCCAACTAGATACTACAAATCCCTTTTATGAAAAATATGTCCCTAGTATCCACAAAGGATCACAAATCGAGGCCATTTTGTCGTTAAAGAACGAAATCCAGTTAATTAGGGCTCCTAGTGTCCAAAAAGGATCAAAAATCAAGCTAAAAAGGGCCCTATTTGTCGTAAAATAATATTATCAAGTTAAAAGGGCCTCTAGTGTTCTGGGGCGCATTAAAAAAGGAAAGAAAAATGTTGAAATGAATAAATTCCGTGGTGACAGAACAAAAGAAATCCACCTGTCAGAATAGAAAGAAGAATTTACTCATCTTTCTCGCGGCGAGAGAGTTACAGCGTGTATGTAAATTTTCATTTATAATGATTAATCTCCGGCGGATCAAAACGTAACATACTACTTAACATAAAGTGTCGACAGAGGAATATGAATGCAAACTAAAAGAGAAAAAAAAATTCCAAAATTATGATTTTTACATGTTTTTTGGGGCGAGGAACACGAATCTGAAGTTAGTTTTGGGATGAAAAATTTCCATGAGCGAAAATACCCTTGAAAAATGCGAAAAATGACCATTTTTTGAGTTTTTGAGGGTGTTTTTGACCTTTTTTGACGTATTTTAACAGGTTTTTAGTGCAAAAATTTGAAAAAATTAACACATTTAACGTGTAAAAGCTCCAAAACCTTTTTTGCTGCGTGTAAAAATGTGCCCTGGAACCAAAGATATTGCAGAAAAAGGAAAAAAAGTTCAAAAATAGCGACCCTTTTGGAATGGCTGTTCGAGAAGGCATTCCGGGAGGGTAAAAAATCTTGGATCCGAATTGATTTCGCGCGTGCCCAAACGGGTCTTCACGTCCCGAAGAAAAAAGCCAGATCTCCATAATCATTGAGAGAGAGAAAAAAAAAGGTAAAAATTCGAAATCATGATGTGAAATACCGAAAAAATTTTACTTGTCAATGTAATCGTTTTCAGGAGCCAGTCGTTGGGAGCGGTTATTACTTGGAGGGGCGATAAAATAATCCTTCAAACTCGAAACGTTGATTTACAGCCCCCAACCGTCAATTTTACTCTACGATGATAAATCAGTAAAAAGCCCTTGGTTAGGGCCCAACATACTAAATCAAAAATAGCAACGTTGGGAAAAATTTTCAAATGAATCTCATACTTCCACAACGTTTAGAGAGAATTAGAGATAAAATAGTGTAAGTGCTGAGATCCGAAAAATCATATGGCGTTTTTTCAGCTCCCTTTTACCAATCGACTTTAAATTTTCAGAGCTTTTTCTTATATTAAACAAGATTTTTGGAAAATTTCAAGATAATCCACAGAGCAAACCTAAAAATTCATTTTACGAAAATTCGAAATTCCATCCACTTATTTTTCGCGAAAAATAATTGGGGAAGAAACGTTTCTAAACAGATAAGAAATTATTATTACATGGTTAGATTGAAATCTAAGATGGCCCCATTGATGCAGTTTATCTGATCCACCCTTCGATTATTGATGAAAAACAAATTAGTTTTAAAAAAATTCCAAAGTTACTCAATTTAGCGTCAAAATTAGCGAATAATGGCGAAAATAATCGATTTTCTAATATTGTCATTTTGGAATCAAAAATTTTCAAGGTTATCACTTTGGAATCCAAAGTTTTCAAGGTTAACACTTTGGAATCCAAAGTTTTCAAGGTTAACACTTTGGAATCCAAAGTTTTCAAGGTTAACACTTTGGAATCCAAAATTTTCAAGGTTATCATTTTGGAGAGTTTCATCCCTTTCTCGTTTTTAAGGTCGAGGTCCATTTATTGATCTCGAGGGTAGGAAAGAAATTTTGATGGGCCAACTCTCCTAAGCTATTTCAAAGGTCGACATCTCTTAATTAACTTCAAAGAACGTGTTATAGGAAAGAGGGAGAGTAGAAGAAAAAAAAGTTAAGAAACTTTTTATGTTGTGACGTCTTTTATAATGTTGATTATTTTAAAACGAATTTCGGCCTCTTGAGGCATCGAAAAACGTCACGATGTGAGGTTTAAAACGTTTTAATTGGGCACCGAACCGAGGGCGTCTTTGACAGTTTTGAGGGAGTATGTGACAGGTAAAAGAGGAGGGGAAAGGACGATACACGTGTGAAGAAAACACGTTTTGCCTCACGTAAACATGACACATAAACTTTTTTCCCAAAAGATTTTTTCGTTTGTTTTAGCATGCTCACGTAAGATTTCCTCATATAAAAAGATCAAATATAAACACTCAAGGAATTTCGCTATCCTGGGAATAAACAAACAGCGATAAAGGTCTTATGATTTGGGAAAATTTCACTTCTAGGCTAAAAATAAATTTGAATTTAGGATTTTTCGTATTATTGCGACTTCGAAATGAAGCTTTCAGGGTTTTCTCGAGTGGCGCTGGAAATAAAAAAGGAAAAACGCAATTTCAGGTCAAGGAGAAACCATAAGTTCAGCGGTTGAAAACCTTGCCCATCTCTTGCAAATTGTATCATAGGTAATAGAAAGGGGGTATCCCAGCAAATTAGGAATTTTTAGGTCTATATATATATAATATATATATAAAATATATATATATATTTAGTCCAGGTGCCGCGGGACTGATTTTTTTACCCAAAACCAAGATTTTTATTTTAATCAAAAAATGCAACCCCACAACAATGTAACATCACTGATAATCGCATGTAAAATTATAATTGGTACCCAATATAATGATTATGAGGTTGTAAATATGTTTTGAAAACAATATTTTAATACTGTCTAAATTATTAAAAAAACTTGAAAGAAAAAAAAACATGTCAAGAGAAAAAATAATGTAAAAAATATTTAAATTCAAGTTTTTTTTCTTCTTTTCTTTTGGGGCTCTGTGAAAGAAGCGTTAATTATTAAAATTTATGCCCGACTAAACGACCGGACGACCCGCAACTAAGATTCTCTTGTTTTACCAGTAAATCAAAACCCCGACGCCACCTAATAATATTTAGATCATAGACTATTTTAATGGCACTAAAAGTTCATTTCTTGGCGTTTTTTCGTTTCGATCATGATCATTGATTCGACCCAAAAATAAACGACCTAGGGCGATATTCGTAATAAAGTAGCTAACGAGGCTTAAATTATTTCATACCTGAAGGCAAAAAAGAACGATTCTTAATCAACTTCAGGTTTTTCCCTTTCTACATCCAGAAAACGATAAAGAATATAAAAGTCAACACTGGAAAAATTCTTGATTGGTTATAATAATAAAAATTGCGCAAGAAACTATGGAAAATCCAAGGTTTTCGAGAATAAATTTCAAAACCAAAAACGATAAAAAAATTTTAAATAGAATTTCTATTCCCTGACCTTTCATACACTCATTTTAAACTAAAAGGCACAAAATTTCCTCCTTTATAGTGAAAAAGAACAGAAGCCACACTAGACAGCGTCCTACACAAAATTACCTAACCGTAGGTGTCCTTAATGTTTTTAAACCAAATAAGTAGAAACCAACACTTCTAACACTTTTTTCTCTCTTTCACGGCCAATCAATTTTTTTTTAAATCCTAAACAAAACTTTTTTTATGTTTTTTAGGGCGAGGAACACAAATCTGAAGTTAGTTTTGAGGTGAAAAATTTCCATGAGCGAAAATACCCCTAAAAAGGGCGAATTTTTTCAGTTTTTGAGGGTTTTCTACCAGTTAAAAAAATCGAATAAAATATGAACTAGTACCTAACTGGTAGTACTTTATAAATATATTTTAAATTTTTTGCCAACTCTTTAAATTGACCTTTTTTTACGTCTTTTTAAATTTAAAATCGCTCTTATCGACATACTTTTTGTGCGAAAAATTTGAAAAAATTACCACATATTCTCACATGTGAAAGCTGCAAAAAATTTTTTGCTGCATGTAAAAATCTGTATTAGAACCAAAGATATTGCAGAAAAACGAAAAAAGTTCAAAAATCTGATTTTTAGCTCTACGAATCGAGTGGAGGCTAATATAGGAAAAGATTAATTTTCAATATACCCAAAGGGGAATTTTTCCCTTATCATGCTAAACCCTAAAATAGGAATCCTAAAACAGTCTGAATTATGTAATAAAATGTATTTTATTTTCACGTGGACGGGATTCTTTTTTTACCCAACCCGTGCCAGACAAACGCGGAAAACCTTGTGAAAGAAAAACGTGATAAATAAAATCCATTGGCAAGAAAACGCGAAATTATCCGCTTTATTGCCTCCTTAACTAACAGACTTTTTCCTGTCTCCTGCAGGTTGACAAGAATAGAAAAAATAAAATAAAATAAAATTATTTGGTCTAAAAGTAGGAAACCTAGCAACCTTTCGAAACCTAAAACTTGACAGGAATTCATGTATTCGAGTAGGTAAACTACGCCAGTTAAACATGATACACTCAAAACAGTTAAACTTGTATACATTCTAGTTAAATGTTTAACTTGTACACCTTTTGAGTATACAGTTCAGTATACAGTTAAACATGATACACTCAAAACAGGTAAACTTGTGTACATTCCAGTTAAATGTTTAACTTGCATACCTTTTGAGTATACAGTTCAGTATACAGTTAAACATGATACACTCAAAACAGGTAAAATTGTATACATTCCAGTTAAATGTTTAACTTGCATACCTTTTGAGTATACAGTTCAGTATACAGTTAAACATGATACACTCAAAACAGGTAAAATTGTATACATTCCAGTTAACTGTTTAACTTGTATTTACATACATACTAGTATACCTTTTTAACTGTTTATACTTTTATACCATTTTAACTGTTTATACTTGTATATCTTTTTAACTGTTTATACTTGTATACCTTTTTAACTGTTTATACTTGTACGTATAACTTTTTAACTGTTTATACTTGTATATCTTTTTACTGTTTATACTTGTATGTATAACTTTTTAACTGTTAAACTTGTATACCTTTGAGTATACAGCTAAACACGATTCACTCAAAACAGGCAAAATTGTATACATTCCAGTTAAATGTTTAACTTGTTTATACATACTTGTATACCTTTTAACTGTTTATATTTGTATACCTTTTAGGATGTATACAGTTCAGTATTCAGGATACACTCAAAACGAAACTTGTATACATTCCAGTTAACTGTTTAACTTGTATACTTTTGAGTAAACAGTTCAGCATACAGTATATCTGCTTTCTGATTACCTATACAGCTCAATATGAACTTTTTGACCCATTCAGCCCTTTTTTTTCGCAAATTGTGGATAATGTAGGTACACCGAAAAGTTTTATTTGTCAATTTTTAAGACACAAATGGTGGTACATCTACTTTCTGATTACCTATACAGCTCAATATGAACTTTTTGACCCATTCAGCCCTTTTTTTCGCAAATTGTGGATAATGTAGGTACACCGAAAAGTTATTATTTGTCAATTTTTAAGACACAAATGGTGGTATATATACTAAAATGAAATTGACTTTATCAGTTTTAAAATTCATGATCAAAAAATGACTTTTGAAATCACGAAATGAAAAAGGAAAACGTTTAAGTACGGATTTCAAAGCGTGATAATTAAAATTTTTTGACGTAATTCTAATTTAACACTCAGAATAAATGGTTATCCGTATAAAATGAAGAGAATTCGAATATAATTTGAAGGATTAAGATAGTAAAAACTTTTTTTGGTGTTGTTTGGCACAGGAACATAAACGGGGGAGAAAAAAATTAAGAAATATTACAGCTAACGCAAAGAAATTGCAATATTTCTTTGAGTTTAATACATGGCCTATGTAAAATACTCTCATGTATTTCGTTTGTTAGCCCGTGAATGAATTTACAGGGGTGGTACAGGGGATTTTTGGCAAAAAATTATTGTTTTACCTATGTTATGGCTATGGGCGAGGGAGAGCGGGCAGGTGTGGAGAAGAAGTGCGGTGGCTTGGAGCCCTGCGCTCCTTCCCCTCGCGTAAACTGGCTCTTGAATCGGCGTCGTCTTGGCGGATAAACGTACGACTCTTTCCGTCTCACAAAAAAATTTTTTCCGTAACAAAAAAACACCGAAAAAAAAAATTAAATACCGAAAAAAATCGGAATCGCGATTTCAAGAGAACTCCTCGAACTTTTTCCCGGGTCGATAAAAAAATTAATAAAAAAAATATAAATAAAAAAAACAACAACAACAAAGCGTTTTCACAATAACGGGACGAACTTCATGACAAGAGGTCGGCTACTTGCCAACTACTGGACTCCGCTCGCTTTTCGCCTCCCACCACCCGATCGGCCCCTGACTCCCGGCCTGGCTCTTCAGAAAGAGTATTCCTATTGGGCCTTTTAGGCCACGCCTCCATTACCCCCACTAGCGAAATATAAACGACCCCCCCCCCTCTCCTCCTCTGGCAAAACCTTTGAATACTTTTTTTATTTTTAACCCTCTATCTCGCTCCAGACTTGCACAGAACTGGAGAATTGCATGTTTTTTCCGTCTCCAGACTCCCTAGTCGGGGGAAATTTTAAAAACATGTACATATATATATAAATATATACATATATATATAAATAAACATGAAAGGAACAGCCTATATTTTTGTGATCTCCAGAGCTTCCTGATCACGAATATATAAGCCTCTAGCCTGGGATCCTCCGTGACGACCACCTCAATAGCCTACTTTCCTACGGAAATCCGCTGAAATCAAGAAAATTAATAATGACAGTTTTTTAAAACTTTGGATATGATTTCCCAAAACTCAAAAATCGCTAATGGGATTTTTAGGTCTTTTTATTTATTTTCAACATCTTTGTATAAAAAGGAAAACCTAAAAATCAACGTTTTAAGAGATTTATCGTTTGAAACATCGAAATCAACATTTTAAGGTATCTTTCGTCAAAAATATAAAAATCAACGTTTTGAGAGCACATTTTTCATTTATTTTAATCAAAATCAAGGTTTGAAGAACCAAATTTTCATCAAAAACTTCAAAATCAACACTTATAAAGCCAAATTTTCGTGAAAAAACCTCAAAATTGAGGTTTTTAAGAGGCAATTTTTCGTCATAAACCTTGAAATCGACGTTTTAAGAGCCATTTATCGTCAAAAACCTCAATAACAACATTTTTAGGCATTTTTCAAAAACATCAAAATCAAAATTTTTGGAGAAAATTTATCACCAAAACCTCAAAATTTAGGTTTGAAGAGCCAAATTTTCGTCAAAAACTCAAAACCGACAAGTAACTTTCGTGAAAAAACCTCAAAGTCCCCCAAGGGTCGCACTCAGGTCCTATCCTATTCCTTATTTTCTTTGATGACGTTTGTAGGGAACTTCAATATTGTGATTTCTCTTTGCTTGCTGATGACCTAAAAATGTTTTTACCTATTTCGTCCTTAGAAGATTGCTCTCTTCTGCAGAATGACTTGATGGCATTTGTTAATTGGTGTGGTCGTAATCGTCTTCCGTTGAACAATAATAAATGTAAAGTTATCAAATTTAGTAAAAGTGTCGTTGCAAGGGATTATGATTCCTTTCATTATACCATCGGTCACTCGCTCATCGAGGAAGTTGATTCGATCACTGACTTGGGAGTTACCTTTAATCGAACGGTCGATTTTAAAGATCATTTCTCCATTATTCGGAGAAAGGCTCTCAGAAATCTAGGGTTCATCTCAAGGTGTACAAAGGAGTTTAGGAATTTATTTGCTATTAAGGTTTTGTATCAGTCCTTGGTTCGGAGCCACTTGGAATATGCCAGTGTTGTCTGGAGTCCCTATCGGCAGGTGGACATCATGGCCATCGAAAAGGTTCAAAAAAAGGCAACGAGAATTATGGCCTTTAGATTTGGGAGGGGTGATTTATGTTATCCGGAACGATTGGGTTGGTTAAACATAGACTCACTTTATGTTCGACGTATTGCTGCAGATATGTCCTTCATCTGGAGGATTCTTAACGGCGCAATCGACTGTCCTGCCTTGATGAGCAAAATCTCTCTTTCGGTTCCTCAGAGGTCTTTACGACATCACGATTTGTTCTTTGTCCCTCGGTGTAGAACTGATTACTTGATTAATTCGCCTATACCGAGGGCACTTAGGCAATTAAATCGCTATGCCGGTGAATGTGACATTTTTTTTGACTCTCTGTATCGTTTCAGGAAATCATTTATGGAGTCGTTAAGCCGGATCTCTCTACCAGACTAGTGGAGTTTTTTTGTTTTTTTTTAAGTTAAAATTTTGTTTGTTTGTTTAAGTAATTTTCTGACTACTCCTGAACTGGACGTTCTAGTCTGTAGGAGTTGTAATAATAAATAAATAAATAAATAAATAAAATTAAGGTTTTTAAGAGGCAATTTTTCGTCATAAACCTTGAAATCAGCGTTTTAAGAGCCATTTATAGTCAAAAACCTCAATATCGACATTTTTAGGCATTTTTCAAAAACATCAAAATTTTTAGAGAAAAATCACCAAAAACCTCAAAATTGAGGTTTGAAGAGACTAATTTTCGTCAAAACTCAAAATCGACAATCTAAACTTGCGTGAAAAAACCTCAAAAATAAGGTTTTTAAAGAGACCTAATTTTCGTCATAAACCTTGAAATCGACGTTTTAAGAGCCATTTATCGTCAAAAACCTCAATAACAACATTTTTAGGCATTTTTCAAAAACATCAAAATCAAAATTTTTAGAGAAAATTTATCACCAAAACCTCAAAATTTAGGTTTGAAGAGCCAAATTTTCGTCAAAAACTCAAAATCGACATCTAACTTGCGTGAAAAAACCCTCATAATTAAGGTTTTAAGAGGCAATTTTTCGTCATAAACCTTGAAATCAACGTTTTAAGAGCCATTTATCGTCAAAAACCTCAATATCGACATTTTTAGGCATTTTTCAAAAACATCAAAATTTTTAGAGAAAAATCACCAAAAACCTCAAAATTGAGGTTTGAAGAGACTAATTTTCGTCAAAAACTCAAAATCGACATCTAATTTTCGTGAAAAAACCTCAAAATTAAGGTTTTAAGAGGCAATTTTTCGTCACTAAACCTTGAAATCGACGATTTTAAGAGCCCATTTATCGTCAAAAACCTCAATATCGACATTTTAGGCATTTTTCAAAAACATCAAAATTTTAGAGAAAAATCACCAAAAACCTCAAAATTGAGGTTTGAAGAGACTAATTTTCGTCAAAAACTCAAAATCGACATCTAATTTTCGTGAAAAAACCTCAAAATTAAGGTTTTTAAGAGGCAATTTTTCGTCATAAACCTTGAAATCAGCGTTTTAAGAGCCATTTATAGTCAAAAACCTCAATATCGACATTTTTAGGCATTTTTCAAAAACATCAAAATTTTTAGAGAAAAAATCACCAAAAAACCTCAAAATTGAGGTTTGAAGAGACTAATTTTCGTCAAAAACTCAAAAATCGACATCTAATTTTCGTGAAAAAACCTCAAAATTAAGGTTTTAAGAGGCAATTTTTCGTCATAAACCTTGAAATCGACGTTTTAAGAGCCATTTATCGTCAAAAACCTCAATATCGACATTTTTAGGCATTTTTCAAAAACATCAAAATTTTTAGAGAAAAATCACCAAAAACCTCAAAATTGAGGTTTGAAGAGACTAATTTTCGTCAAAAACTCAAAATCGACATCTAATTTTCGTGAAAAAACCTCAAAATTAAGGTTTTAAGAGGCAATTTTTCGTCATAAACCTTGAAATCGACGTTTTAAGAGCCATTTATCGTCAAAAACCTCAATATCGACATTTTTAGGCATTTTTCAAAAACATCAAAATTTTAGAGAAAAATCACCAAAAACCTCAAAATGAGGTTTGAAGAGACTAATTTTCGTCAAAAACTCAAAATCGACATCTAATTTTCGTGAAAAAACCTCAAAATTAAGGTTTAAGAGGCAATTTTTCGTCATAACCTTGAAATCGACGTTTTAAGAGCCATTTATCGTCAAAAACCTCAATATCGACATTTTTAGGCATTTTTCAAAAACATCAAAATTTTAGAGAAAAATCACCAAAAAACCTCAAATTGAGGTTTGAAGAGACTAATTTTCGTCAAAAACTCAAAATCGACATCTAATTTTCGTGAAAAAACCTCAAAATTAAGGTTTAAGAGGCAATTTTTCGTCATAAACCTTGAAATCGACGTTTTAAGAGCCATTTATCGTCAAAAACCTCAATATCGACATTTTTAGGCATTTTTCAAAAACATCAAAATTTTTAGAGAAAAATCACCAAAAACCTCAAAATTGAGGTTTGAAGAGACTAATTTTCGTCAAAAACTCAAAATCGACATCTAATTTTCGTGAAAAAACCTCAAAATTAAGGTTTTAAGAGGCAATTTTTCGTCATAAACCTTAAAATCAACGTTTTAAGAGCCATTTATCGTCAAAAACCTCAATATCGACATTTTTAGGCATTTTTCAAAAACATCAAAATTTTTAGAGAAAAATCACCAAAAACCTCAAAATTGAGGTTTGAAGAGACTAATTTTCGTCAAAAACTCAAAATCGACATCTAATTTTCGTGAAAAAACCTCAAAATTAAGGTTTTAAGAGGCAATTTTTCGTCATAAACCTTAAAATCAACGTTTTAAGAGCCATTTATCGTCAAAAACCTCAATATCGACATTTTTAGGCATTTTTCAAAAACATCAAAATTTTTAGAGAAAAATCACCAAAAACCTCAAAATTGAGGTTTGAAGAGACTAATTTTCGTCAAAAACTCAAAATCGACATCTAACTTGCGTGAAAAAACCTCAAAATTAAGGTTTTTAAGAGACAATTTTTCGTCATAAACCTTGAAATCGACGTTTTAAGAGCCATTTATCGTCAAAAACCTCAAGATAAAGATTTTTAGGCATTTTTCAAAAACATCAAAATCAAAATTTTTAGAGAAAATTTATCACCAAAACCTCAAAATTTAGGTTTGAAGAGCCAAATTTTCGTCAAAAACTCAAAATCGACATCTAACTTGCGTGAAAAAACCCTCATAATTAAGGTTTTAAGAGGCAATTTTTCGTCATAAACCTTGAAATCAACGTTTTAAGAGCCATTTATCGTCAAAAACCTCAAGATCAACATTTTTAGGCATTTTTCAAAAACATCAAAATCAACATTTTTAGAAAAAATTCATCACCAAAAACCTCAAAATCGAGATTTGAAGAGCCAAATTTTCGTCAAAAACTCAAAATCGACATTTATAAAGGCAAATTTTCGTGAAAAAAAACCTCAAAATTAAGGTTTTTAAGAGACAATTTTTCGCCTTAAACCTCAAAATCAATATTTTAAGGTATCTTTCGTCAAGAACATCAAAATAAACATTTTTAGAGCCATTAAAAGTCATTAAAAAACTCAAAATTGAGGTTTCAAGAGCCACATTTTCGTCAAAAACTTCAAAATCAACATTTTATAAAGCCAAATTTTCGTGAAAACATGAAAATTAAGGTTTTTAAGAGACAATTTTTCGTCAAAAACCTTAAAATCAATAGTTTAATTGCTATATGTAGTAGTTACAGATTTTCGAAACAAAAAATCCGGTTCTGTCCGACTATATCCGTGTCATATGACCTTTTTGCCATAATTTGTCTTTTTACACAAGTGGTTGATGAATGGAATTTTTTTCCCTCGTTTTAATTGGTCACACTATCGAAGCTTGATGGTTTAGAAGGAGGTGGAGGAGGCTAATATTTTGTTTCTCCAGCGTTGCGTGAAAACGTGGGTTCCCGAACGCCCCCCGCCCTCCCACCCCCTGTGCCCCCTGTGCCCTAGGACGTGTCTATTGTGGCGGACTACTCATTGGAGGGTCGCTAGTGCTAGGGGGTGGAAAACTGGATCCGGGCTAATTGGGGGTTTTACAGTTTATACACTTGTGAACACTACTTCACGGTAAACCCTATTCTACACGCATTCTAATTGGCCGGCATTCCTTCGACGGATGCCCAAAGGGCGGGCATGAGCCACCCGTTCCGAAAAATTAAACCAATTTCACACTCCCGGCTTCTCGAATTTTTTTATTAAGGGAGGCGGACGTCTCCTACGATTTATACAACACATAAATTTTAATTCATTTTCTGGAACTGAACTTGAAAAATCAACGACTATCAGTGGATTTTCCATGAACCAGAACAGCATCAGTTTCCGCTTTGTTGGGCTACTTTTTAAAGCCCAATCTGACAAAGTTGGGCTTTTGGCAGTGTTGCCAGTTTGGACTATTGATTGCAAATTGGGCTAATTTTTTTAAGGTTCAATCTGACAAAGTTGGGCTTTTGACAGTGTTTAGAGTTTGGGCTATTGATTGCGAATTGGGCTAATTTTTTAAGGTTCAATCTGACAGCCCAATCTGACAAAGTTGGGCTTTTGGCAGTGTTGCCAGTTTGGGCTATTGATTGCGAATTGGACTACTTTTTAAGGCCCAATCTGACAAAGTTGGGCTTTTGACAGTGTGATCAGTTTGGGCAATTGATGGCGAATTGGGCTACTATTTAAGGCCCAATCTGACAAAGTTGGGCTTTTGACAGTGTTGCCAGTTTGGGCAAATGATTGCGAATTGGGCTACTTTTGAAGGTCCAATCTGACAACCCAATCTGACAAAGTGGGGCATTTGACAGTGTGATCAGTTTGGGCAATTGATGGCGAATTGGGCTACTATTTAAGGCCCAATCTGACAAAGTTGGGCTTTTGACAGTGTTGCCAGTTTGGGCAAATGATTGCGAATTGGGCTACTTTTGAAGGTCCAATCTGACAACCCAATCTGACAAAGTGGGGCATTTGACAGTGTTGCCAACTTTGTCAGATTGGACCTTAAAAAGTAGCTCATTTGACAGTGTTGCCAGTTTGGGCAATTGATTGCGAATTGGGATACTTTTTTAAGGTTCAATCTGACAACCCAATCTGACAAAGTTGAGCATTTGACAGTATTGCCAGTTTGGGCAATTGATTGCGAATTGGACTACTTTTTAAGGCTCAATCTGATAAAGTTGGGCTTTTGAAAGTGTTGCCAGTTTGGGCTACTTTTTAAGGTCCAATCTGGCAACCATGTAATCTGACAAAGTTGGCCTCTTGGCAGTGTTGCCAGTTCGGGCAATTGATTGCGAATTGGGCTACTTTTGAAGGTCCAATCTGACAAAGTTGGGCTTTTGACAGTGTTGCCAGTTTGGGAAATTGATCGCGAATTGGGTTACTTTTTAAGGCCCAATTTGAAAAAGTTGGGCTTTTGACAGTGTTGCCAGTCAGGGCAATTGATTGCCAATTGGGCTACTTTTTAAGGTCTAATCTGACAAAGTTGGGCTTTTGACAGTGTGGTCAGTTTGGGCAATTGATTGCGAATTGGGCTACTTTTTAAGGTCTAATCTGACAAAGTTGGGCTTTTGATAATGTTGCCAGTTTGGGTAATTGATTACGAATTGGGCTACTTTTTAAGGTCTAATCTGACAAAGTTGGGCTTTTGATAATGTTGCCAGTTTGGGCAATTGATGGCGAATTGGGCTACTTTTTAAGGCCCAATCTGACAAAGTTGGGCTTTTGACAGTGTTGCCAGTTTGGGAAATTGATCGCGAATTGGGTTACTTTTTAAGGCCCAATTTGAAAAAGTTGGGCTTTTGACAGTGTTGCCAGTCAGGGCAATTGATTGCCAATTGGGCTACTTTTTAAGGTCTAATCTGACAAAGTTGGGCTTTTGACAGTGTGGTCAGTTTGGGCAATTGATTGCGAATTGGGCTACTTTTTAAGGTCTAATCTGACAAAGTTGGGCTTTTGATAATGTTGCCAGTTTGGGTAATTGATTACGAATTGGGCTACTTTTTAAGGTCTAATCTGACAAAGTTGGGCTTTTGATAATGTTGCCAGTTTGGGCAATTGATGGCGAATTGGGCTACTTTTTAAGGCCCAATCTGACAAAGTTGGGCTTTTGACAGTGTTGCCAGTTTGGGCAAATGATTGCGAATTGGGCTACTTTTGAAGGTCCAATCTGACAACCCAATCTGACAAAGTGGGGCATTTGACAGTGTTGCCAACTTTGTCAGATTGGACCTTAAAAAGTAGCTCATTTGACAGTGTTGCCAGTTTGGGCAATTGATTGCGAATTGGGATACTTTTTTAAGGTTCAATCTGACAACCCAATCTGACAAAGTTGAGCATTTGACAGTATTGCCAGTTTGGGCAATTGATTGCGAATTGGACTACTTTTTAAGGCCCAATCTGACAAAGTTGGGCTTTTGAAAGTGTTGCCAGTTTGGGCTACTTTTTAAGGTCCAATCTGGCAACCATGTAATCTGACAAAGTTGGCCTCTTGGCAGTGTTGCCAGTTCGGGCAATTGATTGCGAATTGGGCTACTTTTGAAGGTCCAATCTGACAAAGTTGGGCTTTTGACAGTGTTGCCAGTTTGGGAAATTGATCGCGAATTGGGTTACTTTTTAAGGCCCAATTTGAAAAAGTTGGGCTTTTGACAGTGTTGCCAGTCAGGGCAATTGATTGCCAATTGGGCTACTTTTTAAGGTCTAATCTGACAAAGTTGGGCTTTTGACAGTGTGGTTAGTTTGGGCAATTGATTGCGAATTGGGCTACTTTTTAAGGTCTAATCTGACAAAGTTGGGCTTTTGATAATGTTGCCAGTTTGGGCAATTGATTACGAATTGGGCTACTTTTTAAGGTCTAATCTGACAAAGTTGGGCTTTTGATAATGTTGCCAGTTTGGGCAATTGATGGCGAATTGGGCTACTTTTTAAGGCCCAATCTGACAAAGTTGGGCTTTTGACAGTGTGGTCAGTTTGGGCAATTGATGGCGAATTGGGCTACTTTTTAAGGCCCAATCTGACAAAGTTGGGCTTTTGACAGTGTTGCCAGTCAGGGCAATTGATTTCCAATTGGGCTACTTTTTAAGGTCTAATCTGACAAAGTTGGGCTTTTGACAGTGTGGTCAGTTTGGGCAACTGATTGCGAATTGAGCTACTTTTTAAGGTCTAATCTGACAAAGTTGGGCTTTTGATAATGTTGCCAGTTTGGGCAATTGATTGCGAATTGGGCTACTTTTAAGGCCCAATCTGACAAAGTTGGGCTTTTGACAGTGTTGACAGTTTGGGCAATCGATTGCGAATTGGTCTACTTTTTTAAGGTTCAATCTGAAAACACAATCTGAGAAAGTTGGGCTTTTGAAAGTGCTGCCAATTTGGGCAATTGATTGCGAATTGGTCTACTTTTTAAGGCCCAATCTGACAACCCTCTAATCTGACATTCTGAAAAAGTAGGGCTTTTGTCAGTGTTGTCAGTTTGGGCAATTGATCGCAAATTGGGCTACTTTATAAGGTCCAATCTGACAAAGTTGGGCTTTTAAAAGCTATTCCCGTTTGAGCAATTGATTACAAATTGGGCTAATTTTTAAGGCCCAATCTGGCAACCATGTAATCTAACGAAGTTGGGCTTTTGACAGTTTTGCCAGTTTGGGTAATTGATTGCAAATTGGGCTAATTTTAAGGCCCAATCTGGCAACCATGCAATCTGACAAAGTTGGGCTTTTGACAGTATTGCCAGTTTGGGCAATGATGGCGAATTGGGCTAATTTTTAAAGCCCAATCCGCCAACCCTCTAATCTGACATTCTGACGAAGTTGGGCTTTTGAGCCACTTGTGCACTTACGAAAAGATAATTTTAGTGACATCTATGAAGAAAAAAAGAAACTACTTAATCGTGCTCAGTTTCTTCATTTTCTCAATAGATGTCGCTTGCATGTTGAATAATCACAATTTTATTTTATTCTTTAAAACTAAAATCCAAGAAACCTTTTTTACTTCCTCATATTGATGTCATCCAAGATGAGCCCCAACTTATTAAAAAATCCATTACTCCGTTCGATTTTGTAACAAATTAACAATATTTAGACTCAAATTTTTGACTATTCCCTGTGGATTGATGAGCCCTGTGGAAATGTAAATAAAAAATATGATTGGTCTCTAAAAACAGCATTTACTTTCTGTTTTTTGTTGATGTTAGCCAGACTGACAAATAACGTCATCGATGATAAAGAGATAACCATGGAGGTTCAAATTCTCCACTGAGGTTACAATTTTTATAATCTTGCTCAAAACCGGTTTCCATTAAACCGAATTTTTCCTTTCTCTGCCTTCCGGTTTTCCCATGAATTTTAAAATTTAGCGTGAATACTTTAAATTGCCTGAAGGGAGAAAATCAATCTAAAAGGGAAAAAGAGGGAAAACATAAAGATCTTAGGAAAAACCGGTTTCGAATTCCATCGGTTGTGTAAAACAAAAAACCGGTTGTTTTTTCAAATGTGCTCCCGATGGTGCTGCCTTAAGGTTATTTTTCGATTTCGGTCTTCTCTTCGCCAAAACGTTGCCTTCACATCAAAATTCTCTTCCGAAAAGCAAAATCCGAAAGTTTTGATAAAATCTATCCTATCTAAAGGTAAGTTTATAAATTATATGTAAACTTTTTTAAAGAGATTTTTTTTTATTACGAAAATTTCTGTTTGTTTACAATAAGCTTTTCTCCCACTCATTTGGTTGATTCGGACGATTTGTTTGTTTATTTTCTTCATTTTTAACGGAAAGTAATGTGCTTACTGTGTTACGTTTAGTTCTTTCTGGATTCTCGGATACATCACAGTTTGCTCTCCAACTAAGGTTTGCACGCTTCCTGGAAATTTCACATTTCTTGACCAATAGGGAGGGACTTAAGGTGTTCTTTTTCAAATCTTGATGGAGCACATTATGGCAAAACCTTTGTTGAAATCCAGAAGAAACTTAACCATGAAAAACCTTTATACCTTGTAAAGAACCTAAATCTAATTTTTACTTTCAGATTTTGAGTCCATCTTATCAACTTTGGACTAAACTTTCCCAAAAGACTGGCATTTCTGCGCCCTCTATCGCCATCGCTGTTTTGAGAAAGGTTGCGGCTCAATCTCGGAAATTTTTCTTCATTACAAAGGTACTCATTATTTAACGAATTTTTGGTAATTTTGAATTCATTTTTCAGTTACAAGCACATTTTTGGTGATAATTTTTTTGGAGTTGAAAAAGAAAGATGCCAACATTGGAGTCTCTGTTTGAGATGGAGGTAATTGAAATGAATCATAAAACTGGCTTTGTGGCCAAGCGGATTTAGGCATGCGACCCATGGCCGTCACCGTACAACCTAATCCTTTTTTATTTTTTCAGGAAGACTTTGGCTTCCATTTGAAATACTGGGGTAAATATCCAGCGCCGACTGCCATAATGCTCCACAGCGTCTGGAGGAATCAAGACGTCGAAGCGATCTTGCCCGAATCTCAACATATGGGGCTGATAGCGAAAGAAATGAAATGCCTGTGTGGAGAATCCATGGAAATCCAGAAAAGTGAAAACTGCGTGGATCAATTCGAGTGGGAATGCTCGGTTTGTCACAAAACCAAGTCGTTGAAAGATTCCTCTTGGCTGGAATGGGCGAAAGATGTCGACCTCATCACCGCCCTTCTCGTTTTGAATTATTGGTCTGCCAACAACTCCGAAGAAACTTGCGAGATCTTATTGAGTAAATTGGTAGACCCTCTTTTTGTCTCCATGATGTATCAGAAATGTCGTGAGTTGTCCTCTTCATATTTTGCTCATGAAATGTCCAAAATTGGAAGAAAAGGGGGCACCGTTCTCGTTCAACTTTTCCGGAGGCAATTTGGCTTTAATTTCCTAGCAGGGATCGACTTGAACCACTTAAGTTATGCTTTTATAGCAACTATACCTTATCGCTTGAACGAATGGCGCATCTGCAACGTCCTTTTGCATCACATATCGGATGGGACGGTCGTCTATTGCAACGACATCGATGTTCACAGGTCACTCAGGAAAATCGGAAAGCAATACTTACTGGAGAAAGCGGACATCAAATTTGTGCACACGAATCAAGACCTCCTTTCTCAGCAAGATTGCCTTCATTCGATGATGGAAGACATCGCCATCGAAAAAATCGACCATTCCAAACAACACATCGAAGCCTATCTTCTCAAACAAAGGCTCATCTCTTGTGAAGATCCTTTTTTGTTCGTCGTCAAAATGATCAACATTTTTCATCCCCTTTCATCTTATGAACAAAATTAAATTCATCACTTTTCATAAAAATTAACTGTATGTTCAATAAATTCGAGTTTTTTTGTAAATTTTTTTTATTTCAATAAAGAATTTACAGGCGTATCTATAAGAAACCTATATAAACCTATCCTTCGACCAATTTCGAGGAATCCAGCGTATATATTTTCGGTTGATGTGGAGTGTCCTCTTTTTCACTGATTTTTCGAGCTGTCTGATTGGATAATCTGTGAGATCTAGGACGTGTCTTCTTCCTCTTACCTGAATGATGTTGTGCGTCAGTAAAGTTTCGCGGACGTCATATTTGGCCATACATGTTGCTTCTGATATTGCGCTAAAATTAGAAACAAAATAACAAAACAGTGCACATGCTATTGAGGTGTTGACATGGACAAATTGAAAAAGGAGCCTTAATAGTTGGGAGAGCTCTCCAAAGATGGCGTTTGTGCTATCGAATGGATTCCTCAATTTTAAATACCTTTTCCATGTCAACCCCTCAATTAGGAAAACATGGAGATCAGGGGCGGACTGGTCCGGAGGGGGCGGGTGGACCTCAAAATCAACAAGTAAAGCCTAATTTTCGTCAACCTCGAAATCAACATTTATGAAGCCTTATTTTCGTCCAAAAACCTCAAAATCAACATTTAAAAAGCCTAATATTCTTCAAAACACCTCCAAATCAACATAAAGCTAAATTATCGTGAAAAACCTCAAAATCAACATTTGTAAAGCCTAATTTTCGTCAAAAAACGTCGAAATCAACATTTATGAAGCCTAATTTTCGTCCAAAAACCTCAAAATCAACATTTAAAAAGCCAAATTTTCGTCAAAAACCTCACCATCAACATTTTTAAAGCCAAATTTTCGTCCAAAAACCTCAATCAACATTTTTAAAGCCTAATTTTCGTAAAAAACCTCAAAATCAACATTTTTAAAGCCCAAATTTTCGTCAAAAACCTCAAAATCAACATTTGTAAAGCCCAAATTTTCGTCAAAAACCTCAAAATCAACATTTTTAAAGCCTAGTTTTCGTCAAAAAACGTCGAAATCAACACTTATGAAGCCTAATTTTCGACCAAAAACCTCGTAATCAACACTTAAAAAGCCTAATTTTCGTAATTCGTAATTTCGTAATTCCTCATAATCAACATTTATAAAGACAAATCTTCGTGAAAAACCTCATAACCAACATTTGTAAAGCACAATTTTGGTCAAAATACCTCGAAATCAACATTTATGAAGCCTAATTTTCGTCCAAAAACCTCAAAATCAACATTTAAAAAGCCAAATTTTCGTCAAAAACCTCACCATCAACATTTTAAAGCCTAATTTTCGTCCAAAAACCTCAATCAACATTTTTAAAGCCTAATTTTCGTCAAAAACCTCAAAATCAACATTTGTAAAGCCCAAATTTTCGTCAAAAACCTCAAAATCAACATTTTTAAAGCCTAATCTTCGTCAAAAACCTCAAAACCAACATTTGTAAAGCCCAAATTTTCGTAAAACCTCAAAATCAACATTTTTAAAGCCTAATTTTCGCCAAAAAACCTCAAAATCAACATTAATAAAGCCAAATTATCGTGAAAAACCTCAAAATCAACATTTGTAAAGCCTAGTTTTCGTCAAAAAACGTCGAAATCAACACTTATGAAGCCTAATTTTCGACCAAAAACCTCGTAATCAACATTAAAAAAAAAGCCTAATTTTCGTCAAAAGACCACATAATCAACATTTATAAAGCCAAATCTTCGTGAAAAACCTCATAACCAACATTTGTCAAGCCCAATTTTGGTCAAAAAACCTCGAAATCAACACTTATGAAGCCTAATTTTCGTCCAAAAATCTCAAAATCATCATTTTGAAAGCCCAATTTTAGTCAAAAAAAAACCTTAAAATCAACATTTATGAAGCCTAATTTTCGTCAAAAACCTTAAAATCAACAGTTACAAATGCCTAATTTTCAGAATTGAAAAAGTTATTTCCTAAGTTTTCCAGAAAATAGCAATTTTCTGGGCGTCCCCCCCCCCTCATCCACGGGCCCCCCCTTAACTGAAAACCCACCCACACCCTAAGGTCCCAGTCCGCCCCTGATGGAGATGACCAATTTTAGGCAGCAGAAGATCCTGCTGGGGTCTTGAAACCGCCTGGAAGCAATAAGGAATTAAATTCTTACTCGATGATCATATCGCAAGTCATTAGTGCGGCTTCATTTTTGAAATCGAAGCTAAGAAGTGTTTCCAAAATTGCTTCAGCCCAGTAGCTGTTGTAGGATAACCTTCCAAGATCCGAAAGAGGCTTCTCAGGTGAGCCTGTTTTCCCCTCAATCCTTGACAGCTCATAGCCTGAAAGAAGTTAAATGTCAAGGGAGTCCTTTTGCCTCACTACCCTGGGGAAGGAGGTTACAGAAATAGTGCGAATACTCACTGAATTCAATAAGGAGCTTTCCAAATCCTCTTTTTTGGTACGGAGGGAGCGTCAGAATGCATGCGAGGTTGTTGCCTTCGACGGAATATTTTTCTTTCGAAAAATATCCGATGATATGAAATCCTCGGTCGTCCAGATGGCAAAGAACGTAGAAAAGGAAGATGTCGGCGTCGAAATGAATGGTTTTGTCATCAAGAAATAGCTTTCCGAGAAGGCAGATGTTTTGCGCATAAGATCTGTTCCTTCTTCCGTCGATCTCGAAAAAGGATAAACCCTCATAGCGGTAAATCTCATTACCTGGAGGGTGGCGATACAAGCATTTCTTCAAGTGCCACTCGAGGCACTTTCGGCTTTTATGGAACTTCAGGCAGTACTCGCATATGTATATGCAAGGCAAGGTGACGAGTTGCTGGAAAATTTTAAAAATTCCATTACTTTGCTTCTTTTATGAATAATAATTGAACTTACTTCTGGGTATGGAGAGAAATACCATGGCTTCATTCTATACATACCCAATTCGATCCATTCGATATTCTTCTGAGGTACTTTGTCCTCCGATTTGTGAAAACCCTGTACATATACAAAAAGTTAATAGGTGTGGGAGGTTTTGGGGTGGTCAGGGAAGGTGGGGGAGGTTAGAGGAAGGACTTAAATACATTACATTAGCTCCACTGCTTATCCTCTTCGGTTGTCGCTTTCTCTGCGGGGCAAGTTTTAACCTAGTCAAGGCATCGTCCAAAGATGAGTTGCTGCTGTTCGAACAAATCTTATCACTACCACTCGAATAGTCTATGGAATTCCTTCTGATACATGACTGAGGCAACCACTCATCCAACTTTTTGTCCTCTAATAAATAAAATTATTAAATATCTTCTTTCTCCACAACCTAACTTACCATTGATGAAATGAACATAATATTGGGTTATTCCTCCAACTTTTCTTACATCCAGAATTTTCGCTTCAGCTAAAAAATACATATTACAATAGGAAATAGCAAAGTCTAGCTGTTTTCAAAATTTGGTTTTTCTAACCAAACAGACTAGTAAAATAGGTTACCCATCTTCCCTGTTCTTCTTAATGGAGCTAGAATTTCACAGCCGATACTAAAAAGATCCTAAAATAAATAAATAAAAGTTAAATTTTTCTGAAAATAATAATAAAATATAAATAAAATTTAAAAACCCCATTCTTTGTCCTTGAGTTGGGGAAGAGACTAATGGTACAACTTTTACTCATGAGTCATAAGGCAGTCAGGTTCCATTGAGTATTTCGCTGGTGTGCTCCAGGATGAGGGAGGTGGTGGGTGGGTCCGGGAGGTGATGGCAGGTGGTAGAATGTTGTAGGGAGGATGGAGAGGAGGTGATGGAATGTCGGGGGATGTGGTGGAGAGTGAGGGGAGGTTAGGTAGTGAAGGGTAAGAAAATGTTTTACCGCATCGCTTTCTGAGCTTCGATCGTCATCCATAGCTTTCGTTTTTGGACTTGCACAACCGAAAGGAACCTGAAACTAAATGAGATGATCAATTTAAGTAAAACAAATTAACTTACTTGATGATGTTGAAAAATAAAATGCGAATTATTCGTGTTAAAATTCGTTTTTTTCTTCAAGAACGGAGAAAATATTGAATTTCCTTGGAAACGGGAACGTTTCAAACTTGCAGGAGGTTCTCTTTCCTCAAGGTTCATTAGAAGGTTGTGATACCTTGTTGAAAAGTTGCGAATCCCGCATTTATCCTATTTATTCTTTTTAAAAAATTAGAAATAATGAAGTTTGAAAAAAAAAATTTCCTTTTTGCTTTCTCGATAACTTTGTGAAAAAGTCCATCAAACGGGCGAGGATAGTGACGTCACATGTTACTTCCCGCCTAATTAAAATCTACAAGATTTGCTCCAATTTTTCCTCAAGATACAGCAATTTACCTCAAAAAGGAAGACGAGCTCCATAAAATATTTGAAATTGAGGATCCTAAATCAAAAATTACTTTTATTCTTTCTTTAGGCAGGTGACAACATGGCCCCCTCATTGTTTTGAAACCAAAAAAACATGACATTTGCAATTTTTTTCATGATTAGTATCATAAAAAAGATTAGTATCATAATTATTATATTAAAGGGCATTGCACTCCTTTCTTACGTCGCCATCTAGATAGACCTTGTCAATGTGATTCCTCACTAAATTTTATTTAAGTCTATAGTTGTTAAATATAACATAAAAAGCAATAAATGAAATATAATTATTGCTCAAAATTAAGGAATTTTTTTTTCTTTTAAAAATATGCATAGTTAAGGATGGAAAAAATTGTAATTTATCGTAAAATCATATATTTTTCGTTAAATAAATTTTCTTATAAATATATCTATATAATATAAATATTCTTAAAAATAAATAAAATAAATAGGCACTACTTAATTCTTTGTACAGTAAAGAAAATTATGAAATGAGCCAAAATTTCTCTCATTGTCAGTCGATTAAATTCACAATCCTAGCCAGGTTAGAAGAATATTTTGCTCGGTGGATCTCGTCGTTCTTTTCGGAAAATAGTTACTGCACCAGTTGCCACACCTGAAAAATTTCATTTGATAAAATATATATATATATATATATATATATATATATATATATATATATATATATATATATATATATATATATATATATATATATCTCATCCTTCATCTGGTACCGTTTCAAAAGGATTAAGAGAAGCTCCTTGAAGGAGACGTGAATGAGTGAACAGTTTGCTAGACCGTATCCACCTTCAAGTTAGAAAATCGGCTTTAACTTGAAAACTATCAGTCTTATTGGCTCCAGCTATACCATCGCAATTCTCCCTCCCAAGTCCCACAACACACTATTTTGAAATTCTCAATGATTAAGGGGGATCCGACATCAAAATTCTACCAAGTGTGCGAGAGAGAGGGAAGATGCCCAAAAGTAGTTTCCTCGTTTTGGGCACTAAAAATGGTCGGAAATTTTTTTTGAAAAGCTCGTTCTCATTCTTTTGGAAAACTACGTACTGTTTAGGGGGCAGTTTTTCCGGAAAAATTTTCCTCGGGAAAATAGAAAATCCAATTTTCCACCAAAAGAGAAATTTTGAAAAAAACAGGTAATCATCTTGTAGGTTTTGACGAGCTGATTTCAAATATGCTAATATTAAGAAGATCGGATGAATAGATTCGTCGGTACGAGATTTTTAAGGATTAGATGGTGCGAGGAAGGGGAGTTTTATTTTGGGGAAGTAAAGATGACACATCACTCTCACTCCTTCAAGGTCATCGAACTTTTCAAACGGCTTAATTTTTTTCTCTCTATTGTGAGATTGTTAGGTAGATTTTTAGCGGATTTTTTTTTTCCATTTCATAATATTTAGTCAAAACCACAAAAGACTCATGATTTTTTTTCAATATTCCCCAAAAATTTAGTTTTTCTTTTCTTTCTGAACATATTTTAAGGCTGTTTTTCACCTAAAACCTTAAAATCGACATTTTAAAAGCCAAATTATCGTCCAAAAACCTCAAAATCAACATTTGTAAAGCCCAATTTTCGTCCAAAAACCTCAACATCAAAGTTTAAAGAGCCTTTTTTCGTACAAAATCTCAAAATCAAGGTTTTAAGAGAACAATTTTCGACAAAAACCTCAATATCAACTTTTGTAATGCCCAATTTTTGTCAAAAATCCTCAAAATCAAAGTTTTAAGAGCCATATTTTCGTCAAAAAACTCAAAATCAACAATTGTAAATTCGCGTTCGTAGATTTCAGAAAATTTTATAAAAACAAAACTAAAGATTATGAAGTTTGCTACAAATTTGATCTACTAAGATTTTTTGTAGGACCAAACGTTTCTGATCCACGAGGCGACAAAAACGCTGGATTTTCGATTTTTACCGATGAAAAAGTCAGATTTTAGAAAAGTCAGTCTGCAAAGGATAAAAATTTAAAATTACAGAATGATAACATTGTAGAAAATAAAGCAGGCAAATGGTTTCTTGAAATAAAAACCGGTTTGAAGAATCCTGACCTTGACAAAGGGAAAATTTATCTTTTCTCCCTGCCCCCCTTATTGAACTCCCCGGAACCCCGCAGCATCTAAGCTTTAAAAATCTCGTACCGACGAATCTATCCATCCGATCGTCTTAATATTAGCATATTTGGAATCAGCTCGTCAAAACCTACAAGATGACTACCTGTTTTTTAAAAAATAAAGTTTTCGTGGCAAATTGCATTTCCTATTTTTCCGAGGAAAAATTTTCCGGGAAAACCGCTTTCTAAAAAGTGCGTAGTTTTCCAAAAGAATGAGAACGCTCTTTTCAAAAAAAATTTCCGACCATTTTTAGTGTCCAAAACGAGGAAACTAATTTTGGGGGTGATAGTGCTGCGATCTCTTGAATGAGAAACAAACAATTCTGGAGGGAGAATCCCCCTTAAGATGAAAAAATTACCATGATGGATAGATGTACCACGTTGTGGTTGTTGTTGTGGTGGTGACTCTTTTAGTAGGCCTTCTGGTTGGTGGGGTTGTAGTCGGTAAAGGTGGTAACGTTGTAGTGGTTGGCCTGGTCGTTGTAGTAGTCGGGGATGTGGTGGTCGTTGGGGGAGGTGGGGGTGTCGTTGGAGGAGGGGGAGGAATGGTGGGGGGAAGGGTCGGAGGGCGGGTAGGCGGCAACGTTGGCGGTGGTGTCGGAGGAATCGTTGGCGGAGGAATCGTCGGCGGAGGAATCGTCGGAGGAGGAATCGTCGGCGGAGGAATCGTCGGAGGAGGAATCGTTGGTCTGAGCGTTGGCGGAATCGGCGGCCTTGTCGGCGGTAAGGTTGGGGGTGGAAACGTCGGAATAGGAACGGTCGGAGGAGGAACCGTGATAGGATTCGTTCCGTTGATTATGATGACGTTGCATCCCCCGCAACCTGGGCAGGCCGTCCCGCACGGATAACTGATCTGAGGGAACCATGGATAAGGAAACTGCGTTGTGTATGGAGGAAACCCAACCTGGCACACCTAAAAATTTATCATTAATAACATGAAATAAAAATCGCTCATAAATCATAATCCTAGAGAATTAGAATCCCCCACCCCCTTCCTCCGCCATATTGAAAAAAACCGGCCAAAGGGACTTTTTTCAGTTTTTGTTCTCTAGCGCAAAAACTATTCATTTTAGCGACTTAACCACTAAGCAAAAAAAGAAAGATTATTAAATTCTGCGTCTAACGAGCTTACGAAAGCCAAAATCGGTCCAGCCATTCAGGAGCTATCGATGTTTAAAAATTACCCCCTTTTTTTAGGGCCGGTTTTTGATAAATTGCTCACTTTAAAAAAAGGGGTCATTTTTAAACATCGATATCTCCTGAATGGCTCGACCGATTTTGCCTTCCGAAAGCTCATTAGACGCATAATTTAATAATCTTTCTTTTTTTACTTAATAGTTAAGTCGATAAAATGCATCGTTTTTGCGCTAGAGATCAAAAACTGAAAAAAGTCCCAAATTTAGTCGGTTTTTTTCAAAATGGCGGAAGCACATTAGAGGGGGTGATGCAAACTTGGATTTAGAACTACCTGGTCCTAAACAATATAAAATCAAAAAAATACACCTTTTGCAATTTGGGGAACTTTTTTCACCTAATTCTCTTGGACTATGAAGGTTCTTTTTTTTTAAATTGCCAAAAATTCTCACCAACTGACTAGGAATCGACGTAAGTAAAATGATAATGAACTTAAACATTTTTTTATTCAAACGTTATGAGCGAGTGCGTGATGAATTTCGCGTTTATATATAAAAGCGACAACAACCTTCTATAAAAAAGAAAAAAAACTAAAACAATATTTTAAACGCCCCCCTACAGGAAAAATGGAATGGAAATGCGCTTCCCTTTTCACACTGCGGAAGTTCAATGTCGACGTTAATGAATTTGAGGGTCGATTCCTTTTATTAAATTAGTCACCGACCTAATAATTATTTATAAATTATGAGTACGATAATGAAGGCTGAAAATAGTTTTGCGTATTTCGTTCAAAATACAATTAAACTCCCGCAACTTCCAGGCCAATAGTGGAAAACCAAAGGTTGCAGGTTCAAATCCTGACTAGGTTACTTTTTTTTTTTCTTTTAAACAAAAAGAACCACTAAGAAGACTAAATTATTGTTTTCGATGCGAAAAAATTAACGGGCAGCTCATTTTGACTTTTGACATTTAAAGCACGCATCAATTAGTGCAGAATTGCGAAAGATGTCGAAAAAAAATAAGGACGCACCCTGAGGTTTTTGGAAGAAAAATGATGAAACTCTTGGAAGGTCAATTCGGACACAACGAAATAAAGGGTGTGTATTTTAACAGGACGGACGAGAAAATATTTTTTTTAAATTTATATAAACGAGTATCGCCCACAACCGAAACTTCAACTACCGAAAAAAGTTTAAAATCTCGCTAAAAAGGGCACTTCTTGTCAAAAAGATACAAAATATCCCATAAAAGGGTTTTTTCTTGTCAAATATGTTCAACATTAGGACAAAAAGGGTATTTTCTTGCCAAATAAGGTCAAAATCAGGCTGAAAAGGGTTTTTTCTTGTAAAAAAAAAAGGTTCAAAATTGGGCCAAAAATGGTCTTTCCTTGTCTAAAAGGGTCAAAATCTGGCTGGAAAGGGTGTTTTTTTGTCAAGAAAGGTCAAAATCTGGCTAAGAAAGGGTCTTTTCTTGTCAAAGAGGGTCAAAATCTGGTTGAAAAGGGTATTTTCTATTCGAAAAGGTTCAAAACTAGAGTAAAAAGGGTATTTTATTGTATAAAAGGATCAAAATCTAGCTGAAAAGGGTCTTTTCTTATCGAAAACGGTTCAAAATTGGGCCAAAAAGGGTCTTTTTTGTCAAAGAGGGTAAACAATTGGCTGAAAAGGGTCTTCTCTAGTTGAAAAGGGTTCAAAATTAGAGTGAAAAGGGTATTTTCTTGTATAAAAGGGTCAAAATCAAGCTGAAAAGGGTCTTTTCCTATCGAAAACAGATCAAAATTGGTCCAAAAAGGGTCTTTTCTTGTCAAAGAGGGTAAACATCTGGCTGAAAAGGGTCTTCTCTAGTTGAAAAGGGTCAAAATCCTGCTGAAAAGGGTCTTTTCTTATTAAAAAAGGTTCAAAATTAGAGTGAAAAGGGTAGATTCTTGTATAAAAGGGTCTAAATATAGCTGAAAAGGGTCTTTTCCTATCGAAAACAGTACAAAATTGGGCCAAAAAGGGTCTTTTCTTGTCAAAGAGGGTCAAAATCTAGCTGAAAAGGGTCTTCTCTAGTTGAAAAGGGTATTTTCTTGTATAAAAGGGTCATAACCTCGCTAAAAAGTGTCTTTTCCTATCGAAAACGGTTCAAAATTGTGCCAAAAAGGATCTTTTCTTATCAAAAAGAGGTTCAAAATCTGGCAGAGAAGGGTCTTTTCTTGTCAAAAAGGGTCAAAATCTCACAATTTGGAAAGCCTATTGTGAAATAAATCGCTGAGCTACCATGCTGATAAAAAGAGTGAAAAAATGGTTTAATATCGTTTTCGTTTTTGTTGAGGAGGGTCGTGGAGGCCGCGAACCGCGAAAAAGAACGTTCCCCTCGACTCTCGAGAGTTCAGCCACGCTCAATCTCAAGAAAGGATGAGATTGACCTATAAAAAGGTCCTGGAGGGGGTTTTCGCAGCCTTCCCGGCAAGCAGTCTCGGTTACGCTCTCCACCTAAGAGGTAAGACTTTTCATCTCAAAATTACGTCGACAATCTCATTTATAAGTATTTTATTTTATTTATAATCGTAGGCACGCTCGTAGCACCTCCATGTCGAACGGCGTCCACGGTTTTTTCAATCTACTTCTTTCCGAAATTTTAATTCGTTCATAGACGTGAATAAGTGGAAAAAGTGCCCTGTGCTTCCACAATTTGATTCAAATATAAAGAAACAAAATTTTCAATTGGCACCTGAAACACCAAGCATCCAACTTTATAGCCTCAAAATCTTGCTTACCTCTAAGTTAGGAAAATCTCATCCTACGAGCCCTTCCCGTGCCGATTTTTGTCCAATTTCGACCACTAGTTCTCGACATCGCTATTCCACTTCCCCCTAGCAAAGTACCAATTGCCAAGTATTTGTACGTTGAAGTTTTCAGAAAGAAGAAAATATGTAATATCATTAATTAAAGTAAAATGAATTGGCCATCAGTTTTTGAATTCGATGGAGGGAATAATGCGGTGTTTGGCAAGTGCTAATGATTCCAGCTTATCCGCTTGACCAATAGGATAATTTTTTTTAAAAGCTCTTAATAGTTAACCAACTCACCGCAACAAGTCCCATTACCATATAAAATGAGGTTAATAAATAATAATGTTATACCATTAAAAATAAATCATTAATCATTTGAATCATTAGATAGTTCGTGCATTTTTTAAGCCTCTTTTGGGTTCGCTATAAAAATTGTTAATATGCTATATAAAAAAAACAGCGGGAATCCTCTGATTAAGCACAAAAAAGTCCATAACCAAGGGGGTTTTTAGGGGATTTTTTTCCTTTTTTCGTCAATATCTCGAAAACCGTAGGTCGTAGGCGAAATAATATTTAGTACAAAATTAAAGATAATTAAATTTTCTACAATTTTAAACTTAAAGGATTTTTTGTAGGACCAACCGTATCTGAGCTACGAGGTGGCAAAAAAACTGGGTTTTCTATTTTGACCTCTGAACGAGGGAAGACGTCATCTAATCAAAAAAGTGTACTTAATAAAAGTTGTAGAGAATTGAATCACCTTTTAAAAACAACTCTCAAAAAGCAAAACAATCAATAGGCAAGGATAGGGTTTTCAAAAGATTTAAAAAAAAATTTCATTCTTGGTGTCTTCTATTATTTTTGATTTGTGAAAAAAAAAGATCCATTTTCACTTCTTAGGTAAGACGAGCAAAGCGTGTCTTCTGAAGGCGTGGGCGCCTTCTGTTGTTTTTTTTCCTCTCGATTCTTTTTTTCTTTTCGACTGAGCTAATTGCGTCTACTCATTTGTGCCAGAAGGAAGTTGTTAGGCATCACTTTCACTCAGTTCCCTTCATTAATATCGCGTCGAAACTTGGTTAGTGGGTGAAGTCTAGATTCTATTTCGCATTCGAAAAATAATCGAGCAATCGACTTGAAAAGCTGGTCGGTGGTGTCAAGTTGTCCTTTTTTAAACGCCGGTTATTAGAGTTCGTAACCGTTTATTAATTTTTTGCTTCTTGGCACACTTCCGCATACGAGTTTTATTGTAAAGAAAATTATTCGATTAGCGTTATAATTAAGTGCAGGGCTGAAAAAAGATGCCTTTTCTTCTTCTTCTTTTCCTAATTTTAGGGTTTAATTAAATTAATTAGACTCCTTTCAATAAATTATTCTGCATCAGAAAATTTTTTCATGCACAATAATGTAAGAAACTCCTTATTTTTTCATTTCTTTAATCACTGGACAGAGATAATTAGCAGGTATAAAAAATGTTAATGGATTAGAAGTGTTGGTGGTTCTCATTATAAAAAACCTATTATTTTACAAAAATTGAGTAAAAGGGAAATTCTGTCTGTTTAATCTTGGTACCCAATTGAGGAAATTTTTTTCACGTCATTAAAAAATAATATCAAAAAACTGATCATAGAAAAAAAAATTTGAAAAAAAAACAATCAAAAAGTGTAGAAAACGTAAGAAAATGCTGACATCTTGTATGCTTCTAATGCTATAAAAGCCCACCAGGGTAAAGTAGATGTCAAACTGATAAGCTCTTTGATAAAGGATAACCTGCGATTTGACCTTGAAGCCCGTGCCCTATGCACAGCCTAGGGAATTATCTGTTTAATTATTATGTATGAATAATATTCTATCCTTTGTCGGTTTTCCGGTTTCCGTTCAAAAATACGGGTCAAGCTCAATGAAGGTCACACTTTTTATTGTTTTAAGTTATTAATGTCACGATCAGTTGTAAAAATAAAAATAAAATGCATCTCCCGTTATAACCTGCATAGGTAAATTACTGAAATCTCATTTTGAGACGCAGAAGGCGTAAAAAACAGATTTTTCTGTTGGTAAACCGATTTTTGCAACTAAAAAAGCTTTAAAGAGGAAAGTTTGGGTGATTTGTTCAGTTTTGGAGGTCTGGGCGATTTGGGCAGTTTTGGAGGTCTGGGCAGTTTGGGTGATTTGGGCAGTTTTGGAGGTCTGGGCGATTTGGGCAGTTTTGGAGGTCTGGACAGTTTGGGTGATTTGGGCAGTTTTGGAGGTCTGCTCAGTTTGGGTGATTTGGGCAGTTTTGGAGGTCTGGGCGATTTGGGCAGTTTTGGAGGTCTGGACAGTTTGGGTGATTTGGGCAGTTTTGGAGGTCTGCTCAGTTTGGGTGATTTGGGCAGTTTTGGAGGTCTGCTAAGTTTGGGTGGTTTGGGCAGTTTTGGAGGACTGGGCAGTTTGGGTGATTTGGGCAGTTTTGGAGGTCTGCTCAGTTTGGGTGATTTGGGTAGTTTTGGAGGTCTGCTCAGTTTGGGTGATTTGGGCTGTTTTGGAGGTCTGGGCAGTTTGGGTGATTTGGGCAGTTTTGGAGGTCTGCTCATTTTGGGTGATTTGGGCAGTTTTGGAGGTCTGGGCAGTTTGGGTGATTTGGGCAGTTTTGGAGGTCTGGGCAGTTTGGGTGATTTGGGCATTTTTGGAGGTCTGGGCAGTTTGGGTGATTTGGGCAGTTTTGGAGGTCTGCTCATTTTGGGTGATTTGGGCAGTTTTGGAGGTCTGCTCATTTTGGGTGATTTGGGCAGTTTTGGAGGTCTGCTCATTTCGGGTGATTTGGGCAGTTTTGGAGGTCTGCTCAGTTTGGGCGGTTTGGGCAGTTTATAACCGGAAAATGTTCGTGAAATTTCGCGGTTTTGCTTGCCTATTGGTACAGGTCTCGTAAAAATGCGAACTTTCACGATTCGGAAGAAGAACGTGAAAGATACGAGGTTCGTAAGTCGATCTTTTGGTGCTTCTCTTCTAGGAAGGACCTACATAAATGCACGATTTTCTATCTGGGATTGAACAGCATTGAGATAAGAAGTAGAAGCCAAGTTTTCGGCTTACGTAAATAACTAGGGTGGTGGCCGCGGTGAGGTCCTTTCACATTTGACTGGTTCGTTGACCGAATCTCTGAGATCATCCGAACCTAGTTTCCAATCGTAACTCACCAGTAATTTCGAATCATACATCAAAACCTCAACATGTCGCAATTTATGATTATGTACTACAAAAAATCCCCCTCCCGTTGATAAAGCAATATATTAATTAAAATAATTTTTGCATTAGTTGTGCCATTACATACGTAATGGTTTAGATACCGACTTTTTTTTCCCTAGCGAGGCCGGAATCCGGTTCAAAAACGCCAGAGAAGTTCAATTATAAAATAAAACTCAATTTTTCAATATTCTCTTTTAGTCCTCGCCTGGGGGCGGAAAAAATTAAGTATTTTGTTTTTCTGCGGAAATTGGTAGAGGTTTGGCGGAGCGGTTTTAAGGTAATTTTTTTCGTTTTTCGCCAATATCTGGAAAACCGTTGGTCGTAGGCGGAAACATTTTAAGTACAAATTTAAAGATAATTGAATTTCCTACAATTTTGAACTTAAAGGATTTTTTGTAGGACCAAACGTATCTGAGCTACGAGGCGACAAAAAAACGGGGTTTTCAATTTTGACCTCTGAACGAGGGAAGACGTCATCTAATCAAAAAAGTGTACTTAATAAAAGTTGTAGAGAATTTAATTTTCATTTAAAATCAACTATTGAGAAGCAATTAACGATCAATAGGTAGGGGTGGGGGTAAAAAGAAACAAAATACCTCCGCTTCGAGATTTCTTATTAATTTTTGTTCGGAACAATAAAATTGTGGAAACTCGTTATGCAGAACGGTGGAATTTCACTTTTGGGTGGTGTAGGAAAGACGTTAACAAGTTTGTGCGTGTAGGAGCATCACCACGTGCGAGTAATCCGTCACAGAAGATAAATCACGCGTCCGCGCTTCTCGTTACGGTTTCGGTTTATCTTCATTTTTTTCCGGACATTTTCATATTTTCATTCTATAATCAACGTTTTCCGGATTTCAGAAAACGTGGAAGGACCCGATGTTGAAAATCGGTTTAACCTTCTGATGACATTGAACGAGATTTTCGGTGTTTTCTTTTGTCTAGACGGAAGAAATCGAAAAGGAGAAATAGAAAAAATCAGGAAAACCTCCCAAACTGCCCAACCAGCAATATTACCCAAACCAGCAAAACTGCCAAAACCGCCCAAATAACTTAAACCTCCCAAACTGCCCAAACCACCCAAATCAGCACAAATACCCAAACCAGCAATACTACCCAAAACCAGCAAAACTGCCAAAACCACCCAAATAACTTACACCTCCCAAACTGCCCAAACCATTCAAATCAACACAATTATCCAAACCAGCAATACTGCCCAAACCAGCAAAACTACCCAAACCACCCAAATAACTTAAACCTCCCAAACTGCCCAAACCATTCAAATCAACACAAATATCCAAACCAGCAATACTGCCCAAACCACCCAAATCAGCACAAATACCCAAAACAGCAATTCTGCCCAAACCAGCAAAACTGCCCAAACCACCCAAATAACTTAAACCTCCCAAACTGCCCAACCAGCAATATTACCCAAACCAGCAAAACTGCCAAAATCGCCCAAATAACTTAAACCTCCCAAACTGCCCAAGCCACCCAAATCAGCACAAATACCCAAACCAGCAATACTACCCAAAACCAGCAAAACTGCCAAAACTACCCAAATAACTTACACCTCCCAAACTGCCCAAACCATTCAAATCAACACAACTATCCAAACCATCAATACTGCCCAAACCAGCAAAACTGCCCAAACCACCCAAATAACTTAAACCTCCCAAACTGCCCAAACCATTCAAATCAACACAAATATCCAAACCAGCAATACTGCCCAAACCACCCAAATCAGCACAAATACCCAAAACAGCAATTCTGCCCAAACCAGCAAAACTGCCCAAACCACCCAAATAACTTAAACCTCCCAAACTGCCCAACCAGCAATATTACCCAAACCAGCAAAACTGCCAAAACCGCCCAAATAACTTAAACCTCCCAAACTGCCCAAACCACCCAAATCAGCACAAATACCCAAACCAGCAATACTACCCAAACCAGCAAAACTGCCAAAACCACCGAAATAACTTACACCTCCCAAACTGCCCAAACCATTCAAATCAACACAATTATCCAAACCATCAATACTGCCCAAACCAGCAAAACTGCCCAAACCAGCAAAACTACCCAAACCACCCAAATCAGCACAAATACCCAAAACAGCAATTCTGCCCAAACCAGCAAAACTGCCAAAACCACCCAAATAACTTACACCTCCCAAACTGCCCCAACCACCCAAATCAGCACAAATACCCAAAACAGCAAAAGTGGCAAAACCACCCGAATCCCTTACACCGCCCAAACCAGCCAAACCGCCCATACTGCCCAAACCGCCTAAACCTCCCAAACCAGCAAACCCACCCAAATCAACCACACAACCCAAACCGCCCAAACGGCTCGAACCATGAAAACCTCCCAAACCATCCAAATCCCTTTCACCGCCCAAAGCGTTTTTGCGAGTCTTTTAAAGCAAAAATTAGTGGTATCGAGCTGTATGGAAAATGTAAAAGTAACTAACGTACCGAGACGAACTTGACCACGAACGTTTTACGCAAAGAGATAAAATAAAGCGAAGTAAATCGGCGACCCTGACTTTTCGATTAGCAGTGGATTCGAGAAGAGAAATTAAAAGAATTAAAATCCGCTAAAACGTATAAAATCGATTAAGAAATAAATTTCGCCATTGCCGTTTTTATTGGACTGGAGAGGAGGACGTCGTCAACTCTTGTCCTCCGTTTTGGACTCCCAATTGAGCGGCGGCGGATTCCAAGCGACATTGAAGTTGTTGCAGAAACTCTTTTGTCGCTTTCTAAAAAGAAAAAAAAACTATTTTCTTGACATTTGACGTGCAATTTCCGCCGGAAATTCACCGTCACTAAAATCTTTGTCCTTTAATTAGGGAGCCAAAATAATTAATCACTTTTTCGATTTCGTGGTTAAATGCAGGAAGAAAACAAAAAACCACAAAACAAGCATTATGGGAAGCCAAAAGTGCGCTCCCATAATGGGAAGGTTACATAAATATAATCGGAGGTCCATCTTTTCGTATGAAGAGATCTCAGAGAAACGCTTTTTTGCTCTCTCACTCTTCTCAAATGTATTCCGAAAATAAGAAAGAAAACATAAAAAACGTGTTTCCGTCTCATTTGTAGGATTTTGAGTTGAAAAAGGTAATAGTCTGATCGAAAAACGAGATTGCACCAACCCGGAACGGAGTGTACGGTTCAACGACGTTCGTTTTTCCTAGACCGGTCACGCATCCCACATTAGTCTTCGAAAACATGTATAATATGCGAAATAGAAAAGAATAATGTCAGCTATTTCGGAAATAATTTGATTAATTATTATTATTACCATTTTTATTTTATGTATATCGTCTTGGAAGGTTGACTGGAAGATGCTACTTATTGCCTCACTCCCCCAATCTGATATATACGCCTACTTTGATTTACATCAGATTTATTGTAGCACCAAACGTTTCTGCAGCGACAAAAAAAAAATGGATTTTCTAGTTTTTTCTATGGAAAAATTCAGATTTTAGAAAAGTAGGAAAAAAGGAGAGAAGGCTTCATCTAATCAAAAAAGTTTTTCGAAGAAATTGCTTCTCGATAGTTGATTTTAAATGGAAATTGAATTCTCTACAACGTTTACTTAGTACACTTTTTTGATAGGATATCCCCTTCCTTGATTTTTTCCGACTTCACTAATAGCTGACTTTTTTCATAGGAAAAACTCGAAAATCCCGCTTTTTTATCGCCTCGTAGCTCAGGAACGGTTGGTCTTACAAAAAAATCTTATTAAATCAAATTTGCAGCAAATTTTGTTTTTATAAAATTTTTTGAAATTTCAATTTTTGAATGAAATTTGTTTTGAAATTTTTGAAATTTAACCCCACCCCTGCTTATTGATCGTTAATTGCTTTTTAAGAGTCGTTTTTTAAAGGTAATTAAATTCTCTACAACTTTTATTTTGTACACTTTTTTGATTAAATGACGTCTTCTGTCCTTTAGAGATCAAAATATGGACCCCGGTTTTTTTGTGACCTCGTAGCTCAGAAACGTTTCGTCCTACGAAAAAATAATATTAGCTCAAAATTATAGAAAATTTAATTATCTTCAATTTTGTACTAAATATTATTTCGCCTACGACTAACGGTTTTCGAGATATTGCAGAAAAAAAGAAAAAAATCACCTTAAAAACGCTCCTGACGCCAAAGCGCACGGGTTTCGGTTATGGAATTTTGTTAATCAGGGGACCTACCCCTACACATTTCCGTAGATAAACCAAATACCTTATTTATTTTTTTATTTGCCTTTTTCGGTACATACGTATTAGGTATATACGATGATAAAAAATAACGGGAAGGTCGAGGACTTGTTAAATAGCACAAAAATTGAATTCCAAAGGCCTAGGTTACGGTAAGTTGTCAAGAGCATTTCCTTCCGGCGTCATTATCATAATTGTAATATTTCCCTTTTTTTCTATTTTCTATTTATAAAATTGTCCTATGACGTCTTTTTGGGATTGCCAAATTACCGTCAACGACGTCAAAATGAGAATTTTTTTTTTTCTCCCGAATTCCCGACAATTTTGAACGATTCCTAACGATAAAATCGTGTCAACGAGAAAAAAACGAAAAAACTAAATCAAAACCGAGTGAAAGGATCAAATCCATTTTGCACAAGCGGAAATTACGTCAGTTGTCTTAATAGTTGCAAAATTTTACACTAATACTTGTAT